>CDEZ01019592.1:0-23585 GCA_000826365.1 Acanthamoeba royreba | reverse complement strand
GAGAAGCCCGAACGCAGTGATGCCGAGTTCCAGTCCTCCCTGGACGCGAGACAGCGGGAGGTCAACAATTCGCTCAACACGGGCAACCCCGGCAGGGCCCTCGGTGCTGCCCTTCAGGATCCCCCTCTGGGCTGCAAGAACGACCAGATCAGGAACGCCAGCACCCAGCTGGTGGTGAACGTGCTCACCGCCATCAAGGACGCCGACATCCCGAAGAACATCGACGCCCTCTCCCCCGGTGACGTCGACACCCTCATGAAGTACATCTACCGCGGGCTCGAGGACGGTGAGAATTCGACCGCCCTGCTCAAGTGGCACGAGGCGGTGACCAAGAAGGGCGGACTCGGCTGCATCGTTCGCGCCCTCGCCGAGAGGAAGGCTTTGTAAACCCACCCCCCTGCCCCACCCGTATACCACCCCTTTTGCCCGAAAACGTCACCCCCTCCCTGTGTGTCATCTAATATACAAAAAATTCCCACTCGATTTGTAATTGTTCAAAATTCATCTGGCCCGCCACACTCTCAAATCTGCCCCCCTCCCCAAATAATATATTTAAATAATAAATAAATACCAAAAGTGTCCCACAATTCTGGACAGGAGCAACCATGTCCGTGGGTGGTTTTTCCCCGGTTTGTGAAATTCAAGAAGAAATTGAAAAAGAAATTCAAAGGAAAGGAAAAGAAAAAGAAATGGAAACAACAGAGGGAATCATCAGCAACGGCAATGTGTTCTTTAGGGCAACACAGATGTGGGACAGGAGAGTGTAGCGCTGGGTCCGAATTCAGAGTAGAAGACTGCGTATAGAATGCACATACCAAGCCAGACCAGGACGTGGAAGATCTGGTGTGATGCAAGCTGTTGGGAGGAATGACAGATGTAAGAGGAAGAAGGCGCAAAGGAAAAGAAAGGAAAGGAGAGGAAAGAAGAGAACACGCACAAAGATGTCGAATCGGCCCGGGTACCACTTTTCGGGTATCTTCTTGTTGCGTATGACCTATGTAAAGAGTTATTACGAGTAAGGTTGTTGAGTCAGTTTGTTGATAAACGCACCATCGAACCGATCACGCAGACGGCGACCCATACGAGCTTGACATTGCGGATGATTGTGTGCCATTCGAAGAACTGAGTGAACAAACAAGTGCGTTATATTCTTTTAAGCAACAGGAGCAGGGGAGCGTACGCCATCTCGGATATCAGCGTGAATGTGCGCCGCGAGTCCGAGAATCGACAACATTCCAAACAGCCACGTTCCTGCATCAAATGTGTAAGTCTATTGTGCAAACTTCAACGAAACTGGAACAGTATGACATACGCAAATTGAACAGTTTGTATTTGACGATGGACGGCATGGAGATAGCGAACGAAAGATACAGAAGCACGTCGATCGTCTGCCCAAGTGAGTCAGTACATAACCAGGGCAGGGAGAAGCTCGTGATCGTGAGAACATAATCGAAGGGAGGGGGAACGCACCATGTAGAACAGTCGGAAAGTGTCCTGGCACCGGAAACGGAAGTAGGCCACTAGGAGGACTGAACCGAATATGTAGAGGCCGACGCCATTTATGTCCGCGATGAGCCAATTGGCGTAAGCATTCACAGAATAGTTTCGAAAAACATGATAGAAGGTGCTGATGCAGAAGCAGGTTGAGATGCAGGCCAAGTACACCTGAAAGACCACTCTGGCATGGGTGCACATGACGCGAGTAGACCATGATAAGCTGAGGAAACTGCCACCTCATCTTGAAACGAAAATCGTATTGAGATGATGACACGTACCGATCAGTGAGTGCCATGTCGCCTGTGGAGAGGTAATTATCAAGGATCAGCCCGGCAAACATGATGCATGCAAGTCCATGCGTCCAGATGTTCATCTGCCGTGTGATGATGAGTTAGTTTGATATAAACTTCGATGACATCAACGCTCTGAATGGATAGTAGGAGTACGTACGGTTTCGTTGTGGAGTTGAAACGCCGAACACAGACACGCACCTGAGTCCTCTTTGCCCATTTCTCTAAACCCTGCATAGCACGTTCTCGGTGAGCGAATTGATTTAAGATAAAAAATCTAAAACTAAATAAATGCCGTACCCATAAATAATAAATTATCAAGAGAAATAATAAAATAAAATAATAAAAGAATTCAATAATTAAATAAAGAAAACGATAAAAGAAAGAAAGCGACGCTGCTGTCGCACCGGTGCGCAGGTACGGGTTGTCCTCGAGGCAGATGTCGAGAAGGGAGGCCTTGTGGAACACTTCTTTTTCCTCCTTCGTCGTGGAGGGAAATTCTTTTTCCTCCTTCTCCGCCTCCTTCATCTTCTTCTCGTCATCCTGCGCGACGCGGGCATCCTTCATCGACTGGGTTTCGCCCCGCCTATGCTCCCTCCGCTGTCGCGCACCTCCGGTGGCCTTCATCTTCTGCCTCGCAGCTTGGCAAGCAAAGATGAAGGAAGCAGGTAGCACTGTGTCGGCGTTCCGGGTCGCCTGGTACAGCCAGTTTCTTTCTTCGGTATTCCTCGAAAAATTAGAAAGAAATCATTTTCTTGGATCATTTAACCTAATTTAGACTAATAGCCTAATTTAGACAAAATCCTATTTATAATAAATAATTATGGCCTTTCCTCTCCTTCCGTCGACTCAGCGACTGAATCCAGCGGCGCAGCAGAGGTCTCTGCAGAGGTAGTGGGGGACACTACTACCGTTTCGGTGGATGATAAAGTGCGTGGCGACACAGCTTGGGCCACAGGCTGCGGCGGCGATGGGCGCCGGACGGGCGGCGGCTGGGAGTAGGAGAGCCGACGAGACAGGACTGGCGACGGGGACTGGGCAGGCGATCGATTCGTCGCGCTCTCGTTGGCGAAGCTCACTGCCGTAGCTCGCCGGTCCGAGTGGCGACCTTCCCACGTGATGAGAATGCGGCCGTGGAGGGTACCGGCCGCCTTACCCTTGTCGCGCAGCGACACGGAGAAGTCCACCGGTTGGCCTCTCTGTCGGACGGCGTCCCACAGCGGCAGCACTCCCTGTTCGTAGGGCTAGAAGTGAGAATCGAGGAGCATGATCAGACAAACCTGTGAGGGAGGAAGAGGAACCTGGCCCAGCTCATCGGGAGATGCAAGCGAGTAGTCGCTTTGACCTCGCACAGCCACGAACAGGACTTGCCGCTTGAGGTAGTATTTCGTCGTCGTGATGGGTTCAATCGGCGGCACGTCACTGTCGGCCCACTCCGGATCGCTACGACGTGGAACAACACCGGTCTTCACCATGCCGTCGAGGAAGGCGCCGCTGAATGCCACATACGCATTCACCTCCTTCTCTTTGTCTTTCTTCTCCTTGTCTTTCTTCTCCTTGTCTTTCTTCTCTTTATCCTTCTTGTCTTTCTTCTCCCTCTTTTCCTGTTTCACAATTCAAACAAAAGGGTAAGCAAGATTCACCTGTTGTGATGATGGTTCTGTACGAACCTTCTTCCGCTCTCGTGGCTCCTTCTGACCCTGCTGCTTTTGCTCCTTGTTCTTTCGATGGAGGCCAATGTTGGTCGCCCTTAATTGGGATATGATGATAATGCACTTGCTTCCGAGGTCATCCGGTGGAGGTGGCAGAAGAACCTCCACCGAGAAGACGGCAGATATGGGACTATGATCGCTCGTCATGATCTCATCATGCGAACGATAGGAAAGTAGCCGAGCGCCTCGTTCCGCTGACAATGATTTCCACAGTATACGATCGGTGAATGATGGAACTCGCATTTTCTGAAAGAAAAGAGATGGACACCCTAGTTAGTACAAAACTGACTTGCAGTCGAATAGGAAATGTTCGTACCTCTTCGCTGTATGTGCGGTCGCCGCGGTTATATCGATAAGTGGGCGGGAAGTCGATTGCGCCCTCGTTAAATTCGCAGAAGATCTTGGTCTGCTCGCGTTGTGCTCGCAGCTGGTCGTGCTGATAGAGCGCATCCCACTTACGCTCCTGAATCAGGCCAAGGACCTCGTCACGTGGAAGGTCTATTCGATAATTCAAGTCTCCCACGAAAAAGAGATGGTCGAATTGGTTGTGCAGATCGCCCGGATATCGTCCGAGCCTAAGACCTCGCATGAGTTGGTGGTAGTTCTTATTACGTGCTGGCACCATTTCCACGTGAGCCGCCAGATGGGCACCGATGAAGCACAGGCTCGTGTCGTAGAAGGAGAATGCAACTCCTATTCCACCCTTATTTCCCACTACGTTAGCTATACCCGTTGCTTCCTTCTCCTTCTCCATATTGCTGATCTTGTAGTAGTGTTCACGTCGCACAAGTATTAAGAGTCGGATGGATAGCAGAGAAAGGCCAGCCATCTGCAGAATAAAGGCCTTTTAAGTTTCTTATGTGGTGTCTCCTTGATCGGAAAGTACGAACCTTGATATAGTTTGGCCCAAGATGTGACTGGACGCAGTTGAACCAATCTACCTCACAAGAAGCGTTGCCGAACCGCGGGGGATATTTACATTCTTGCACGGCAATGACGTAGATATCATGCCGATTGCGCGGTATCCATTCGGACAAAGAGCCCGGTGGTGGCGCATCACCTGTTAACTTTCGTTAATCATATGCTACGCACTATACGGGAGCCAAAATCAAGAGTACCCAAGTTCCAATTGCCAATGAATATGTCGATCGTCTCCGTGCGAGGCGGTTTGGCTAGCTCCGGTAGCTGAACACAGAGAAGACATATGTAAATTCTTGATTGCTGAAAGTGCTGTGTTTGAATGTCACGTACAAGTTGAATCTTGGCGGCCCAGAAGGCCTGATAAAATCGCTCTCCTTCTGCAGGGCTTGCGAAAATAAACTTCTCAGGCATCACTTTAAGCTTCCACAACAGGTAGAGCTTCTTGCGGCTTCCGGTGTGCTTGGTAACCTGCATTGCAGCAAGAATGGTCATTTTGTGTCACAGCGGTTGAGTAAAAGATCTTGCTGCACAGCAAAAGGGCACCTGCAAGAGCGACTCGATCGGCAGAATGGTAGGTGCTTTCTTGCGCGGCTCACAAATGGAGATAGTCCTCTGATCGTAGTATTAGGCAAACGCTATGATATCACAAAAATAATTGGAGTGGCTGACCTGAGAAATATCAATAATTAGAACCACCTTCTTCGAATGGCGCTTCCTTTTCTTCCTTATCGCGACGAACTCATAAGCAAACGAGCTCTGTGTAAAGTGCAGTCGAAAGTTATAATACAATTACAGCGATAAGATAAGACGTAGGGGAAATCACCTGCACATACGGTTTTGCCACAGGGAAGCCACCATCGGGGTCTTCAGCCACAGTTTCGGGGTATACAACCTCCTACAAAGGGAATTGGTCAAAGTAGAGCAGAAGTGGAGCAAAGAAAATACATACTCGAGATGACGTCGTATGATCATCCTCAACAGCACTCGAGTCTTCTTCATCTTCTCCTTCATTATCGTCCTCATTGGTGTCATCCTCTTGCTGAACTTCATCGTATTTGTTGGTACGCGCCCAGTCCTTTTCGTCTTCCACATCTTCATCCTCCACTTCGATGGCTTCCTCGCTCGTATCGCGCTCATCCTCACCCGAAGTGTATCGGTCCCTATCGATGCCGCCACGGCGATCATGGTGATATCCCTGGAGCAAGGCGACACCAAGAGTTGTGCGCCGCCGCTCCCTTGTATACAGTAGCTGATGATGATTATCCGCTGAATCTGCTCTCATCCTGTCTTCTCGGGCATTATCCTCCTTATCAGAAGAAGCTTGGCTACTAATGGAACCCGAGGAGCGGGTGACCTTTCGTGGTCGCGTATGAGCTCGAGAGGAGCTACTGATCATGATAGCATTATCCGAAGTGCCAGAAGAAGATGGAGGGGCCGATAGTGTGCTAGTAGGTGACACGGCAGGCCTGACTGGAGGCCACTCTAAGGGCGGCGGCGGAATGCGGGCAATTGAAGGAGATGGTGGACTTGAACTTCCTATAATGGAGGACAGTGTCTGACCTGTACGCCGTGGTTGAATGCTAGAGCCAGACTGAGGGACAAAATCAGGCCGGGAAGGCAACGCGCCCGATGTGAAGCTCCGCTGAGATCATTGGTCTATGAGATCGAGACAGAAACCGGGTAAGGTAGGGAGTTACCTGTCGGACAATCTTAAGTTGGTTGTCTTGTGAGCTTCTGGCACTTAGTGGTGATGAAGGTGACGAAGGAGATGATTTTCCACTCGTGCTCGGCACGAGCATGGATCCCCCTGCAGTGCCGGTAGCCGTTGAGCGTGTTATTGGAGAAGATTGCAGTGACGCTTTGTTAAGCTCAATCGAGCGTCTATAAAACTTGTAATAATCTTTACCCTGCATCCATGGTAAACGCAGTTTAGAATAACCCGTGCCGACCACAGCAAGCTATTAATAATATTAACCTGGCGTTGTGGAAGGGTCAGTGTGCCGTCTGGTGGTCCGTTTTCATCAAAGCTAGCGCTGGTTTCAGGTATGGCGTCGGTAGAGCTTGACGTGTCGCCGACATCTAACGAGTGAGGAGTTGGTAACGCGGCTGCAAAAAGAGGAGTATTACTTGACTCATTACGAATAGGATATGAAGCGAGGCTGCAGCCTACCTTGTGCTGTGACAGAGGCTGGAGGCGGGATCTGTGTTTGAAGCCGTTGCTTGGATGCCGTGATATCAGGAACCGATGATACCAATTGATTGGCGCAGTTATGGTAATGAGAGTCAAGTGCTTGGGCAAATGCCAATACCAAATCGGCTGTGTTCATGAGGCCCTTTACGAGCGTGTTCTGTAGTCGGATGCCCGTTTGGACTTGTTCCATCATCAATACCTACAATGCAGTCTCCAGCGTGAGAAGAAACTCGTTGAATTGTACTTTCTTTTGCACTTAACGAACCTCCTTCAATCGATCGCGTTCCTCTTCGGCTTCAGCAAGCTTCTCCAGATTTACTTGGCCTTTCTTGGCATTGATTGAACGAACCTTGAGCACCGCTGCATCATAATTTGCTCGCGCCTTATCATATTTCTTCTTTTCCCTCTGTAAGAGCATCATGGGCAGTGTAAGTTCAGTTCATGTACGGGCAGAATGCTCACTGATGGTTTACCTTCGCCTCTTGATACTCTTCATTCATGGTTGTGCTTGTCACCAGCTTGGTAAGTTCTTCGCACTGTTGAATGTGACATGTGTTGGTTTTCACATCCAAAAAGATAAATAACCTTACAGGGGAGAACGCACGAATTCAGCGTGCATGTCACCGATCCGCTGAAGTAAACGTGCAGCAGAGCCCAAACAGGTTGCTGATTGTTGATGTAGGCATGCGTCAAGCAAATGCAAGCGACTCAAGAGTGAGGAGAGGCATACCCAGCTCTTCTTCATTCTCGGCGACTAGGATGGTTCCTCTCTCGAAAACTTCTGCTAGTGAGCGTGCATGTGTCATGGCCTCTGTATTGTGCACAGTGATGATAATGATGATGACGATGATGACGATGGCGATGATGGTGATGATGAAGAAGAACAGAGTGAGCCAGTGTGTCACTGCGTTCTCTAGTCGAGTGGTGGCTATTGCGTACTCGCGTTGCTACGAGTAAACCTGTCTATCTTGCCTTGCACCTCTTGAATAAAGTTGCGCGTGTCCTTCAGCTTCTGTTGTCGTTGTTAGTCCCCACATCAACGTAGAGAGATCATTATGAGCAATTAATTTCTCATAAAAAATAATTATATATAAAATCAATAAAAACAAAAACAAAACAATAATAAATTTTTAAAAATATATAATAAAATACTATTTGTTTAAAAAAAGAAGTAATGGGTACGAGCATGTGGATCTTGACGACATCGGTCGAGTGCTTGGCCTTGGACTTGGCCTTGGGAGTATTCGCAGGCGAATCGCTGGGGAGGTGCACCTGACTCCCGCTCGATGTCGCACCCAGACGCCAGCCCAGGCGACGCCTGGATGATCCACCCGACCTTTGATGTATGCCACTCATCCTCTACAAAAATTCTTTCTCGTAGAGAGAGAGTACTAGGTGAATGACAATTGGGAATGGTCTTCCTCTCTACTCGAACCAGGAGACTCGATGGCGAAGAGGATGTGTGGCCACAGTACTGTAGAGATGGAGCAAACGCCTCGAGTCGATCACGGTGTAGAGATACACCCAATCTTATCAATCACCCGCGCTGATTTTGTCAGTGCTGCAGAGAAGACATTGATGAATGGAGGCAAAGAAGAGGAAGGGAAGAGAGATGGAGGAAAAGAGAAGGGGAAGCGAATGAACAATGACGATAGTAGCTCAGATGATCGTTGATGTTTGTTGCTTCTCAATGATCCCTCCCCAGGCACGACATACTTTAAATTCTTCAAAATATTATACTTTATGAACCGAGATAGAAAAGGAATTTGAAATAGCTCAAAGCACCTTTTTTGCCTCTCTTCCTCGTGGACGCTTGGCAGCAGATGGAAGGCGCCGGTGGCGGCGAGGGAGGTGCGGCGAGGAAGCCCGCGGTGTCCGTGTACAGCCTCTACCGAAAATCGACACTGGGGATCTGCCTGCAGGACTCCCTTGACGAAATGCAGGAAAAGAGCCAACTCTCGGCCGATCTCGCCCAGAAGATTCTTGAGCAATTCGACAAGGTGCCGTCCCCTCTCCATTCAATGCCATTTTCCCCATGTGATGGGTGACAATTGACACCAATCTATTTTCTACGTCCAATCATTAATTAATTTCTTTGATAAAGTAAAGTGGAAGGATAAACCATCAAAATATATTAAAATATTAAAATAAAATAATCTAATCTTCGTTTGGGACGTGGGTGGTGCAGTCAATGAGCGAGGCGCTCGTGACGCGCGTGCGGACTCGATTCAACTTCAAGGGGCACCTGCACACGTACCGGCTGGTGGACAACGTGTGGACCTTCCTGCTGGAGGACGTCACCTTCCGTTCGGATGCCGACGTCGTGACGGTCGACCTTGTCAAGATCGTCGCCTGCGAGGAACGGCAACCCGGCGCGCCGCCCGCCAAGGGTCTGTAAGGGGGATCGCTGCACTCGGACAACTACAATCACATCTACAATCGCTGCCCGCTCTGGCCGACGAGCTCTATCCTCTACCCCTCTGTAACTAGCTTTCTTTCATCTTCTCAACCATGGTTGGACAAAGGCAGTTGAGCTGGTGTCAATCCCTTCTTGTTGCGAATCGCCTCTCCCATTCACATCCCAATCACCTACAATGGCTGGATGCTGTGATCATGCTTCGATGGAAGGTCAATGGTAGTGATCCTATGATAATATCGTGAGAAAATAAATATTATACTTGATCTAAACATAATAAACATTGAATTCGTAAAAGAAATCATAATGCCGGTGAAGTACGCAGATCAGGCCGCTGATGCGCACAACCAACCACGATTGCGCTCATCACGATCCAGCAGGACCTGTGCTCCCGGCACAGACGGTATCGCCCATGCAGGAAGCACTCTATTGCGCCTTCTCGATCCTGATTTCCACACCAACGCTGCTCACCTTGAGTGACTCTTCATCCGCGGGCTGGCCCTCCTTGAATCGGCTGCTGGCTCGAGTGCGGACCCGATGCGCAGAGCTTGCTGGTGAGCCTCCCGGAGATCCCTTCGAACTGAGCAGACTGTGTAGCTTCTTTTTCTTCTTAAGCTTGTGGCTGTTGCCGCTGCTACCGCTGACGCCGCTCTCGTCTCCTTCTGTCGATGCCTTCTTGGTCTTCTTCTTTTTCTTGTGCGTCTTGATAGCACTGCCTCCTTCGTCTGTTAAGGGATCGGGCTGATCACTGTCCTCGCCATCGTCCCCAGGAGAAATCTTGGGTGTTCTTCTGCCCTTTGATGAGGACTCGCTGGCATCACTCTGGACATCCTCGTCATCCGGGAAGTCTTCCTCCTCGTCCAGTATGCTCTCGGTTTCCGTCTCAGTTTCTGAAGTAATCGCCGACCAGGAATCGTCGCCCTCCCTGCCAGCTCTGTCGCGTACGGATACCGTGAGAGAGAGGGAGGAGTCGGAAGAGTCGGAGATGTGGAACAGGCTGAGGATGTTGGAGTTCAGCAGAGTATCTACATTGCTGTTTATGTCCTTGTTCTTGACCATGAAGCGTGATGCCAATTCGTGTAAGACTTCATCGTTATCTAATGTACGCTGTTAGACGTCTCACACAGGGCAGATAGTACAGGACGGAGTAGTGTACCGATGAAGGGAAGGGTGCGGCAGTACTCAATCAGGTCTGACTCTGAAACACGCGGCAGGTCCTTAAAGTCAATATGCTGTGACGCTTCCTTAATTAATAGAAACGGGTGAGCACGTAAACATAAAGTACAAACAAATAAACAAACTAGCAAGATACCTGGAGTTTACGGATGTTGTGGACCTGCTGATTGAGCATCAGCAATCGGTCAAGGTTGATCGCACCAGTCTCATCATAGTTGGAGTTGCCGATATTTATAAAGGTGATATCTCGTAGTGAGACAGCCAGATAAGGGATTTTTGACCCTTGAATCTTATCGAAGCACTCTCTAAAGATTGACAATTAGGTGCTGTGTGGCGTGATTCTAAACAAGGTAATGAACCAACCTGTACTTCCAGAAGTTTTGTTGCGGTTGCATCACCTGTTCGAGCTTGTGCAGTTTCTTCACATGTCGGTCAGGTAGCAGCGACCATGTCTGTCGTAGACGCTGCACAGCACTGTGGATTACAAAGAAAGCGTGTTCAGTATATGGGCGCTCAGGAACTGACATCAACAATGTAATACCTGTTTGACAGCGCAGAAGTGATCTCGGCCACGCCGTTGTAGTTATGGAGCTTAAATAAATCAAGGGCCAGACGAATGAACTTGCTGAGGATCACAGCTTGCTTTTCGATAGAAGGCTGTGTAAGAATGCACGTTACCACCCAGTAGCTCACCTTCAAATAAAAGTTAGAAAACCTGAGAGTTTACATGATCACATTTTAGAGGTGACAAACCTGATTGAATCGCTCAATGATCTTGGTGAGATTAGGCGACAGCAAGATCTTGTCCTCCCTCTGCCAGGCCTGATCCAGGAATTCACGCTCTGTGATTGCCTGCATTTGGAATAGACAATAAGACGGCGCACTTAGGAGCAAAGGTGTCACGATAAGTGATCACACCTGGAACAGTCCAGCTTCTGTTCGTGTCATCTCTACTGCTACGGCCAGCTGGTCCTTGATGTTGAAAAGCTTGTTTGCCTGTACGGGCAGTAACAGCTGTTACATAATCGCAATGATCGTGCATGAACGCAACCTGGAGACGCACCATGTCCGCCAGGTTAGTGAGCTCCTCCAAGCTGGAAGGCTGCAAGCTCTTAGGAGTGGGCGCTGGAGGAGTTGACTTCATCAGCGTAAGGCGATGGTTGGCTTGAAGGAAGAGCAGCTTGAGCTCGTTGCCCGTCACGGCGCCGAGCCCCGGCATCGCGCTCAGCACTGCCGTACGATCGCGTCGTCGCAGGTCCCCGAAGAAGTGGCGTGCCCAACACCGCATGAAGTTGGCCAGGCTCGCCGCACCCGCTTCGCCGCGCGTGCCTTCTTCCACAGTGAGACCGTAGTCAAGGAGAAACCGTAACTTCCTTGAAAGGATCTTTAAAAAATCAATAAACATAAAAATCAAATTTGAATTATTAAAATTTAATAACATTTGAATAAATAAATAAAAAAGATAAATAAAAAGAGAATGGGGAGAGAAGGATATTGTTTAATCCAGCGCTCGGCGAGGTGGCGTGACGTGTGCCGGCGAAGGAGATGCCGATGCGAGAGGAGAAAGGCCATTTGTACTTCTTCATCCCCGCTCAGGAGCGCCCGATCGGCCAGCATCTCAAAGGCCTGGAGGCGGCTCATCTTTTCCGTAGCGGGCTGTGCAGGAGGCTTTGTCGCATCCCCTCCGCGTGGTGAGGGCAACTTGGTCGTATCGTTGTTCTCCATCGATGTCGCCGCAGTGCTTGCCATCTTCCCTTATTCAATCTGTCTTGGCGTGTAGAGAGTCTCCCCTCAGACTGGAAATGAATGGATTGATGCAAATTAGTGTAGGACAGAAATGGACGGACGCGCTCTGGCTGAGTGAGGTTCTTGATTTGATTGATTGATTTCAAGTAGCGCGAGGACAGTGAGGGTCTTTGTCCAAGAGTACAGGGACTCGTCCTACTTGGCGCCTTGCCGTCTCGAAGCCGCTACTCTCTGGCTCTGGGTGTGCTGGGGGGGAAAGCTCCGGCAAGCGCATTGTGGCCTGCGGATTCAACCGGCGCCTCTTCATGTCCGAGTTGCCGGGCACGGTCGCTCTGACCACCGGTTTGAACTGTGGGTTGCTAGGCGTAGGACAACCAGCATGGTGGTGTGCTGGCCTCCCATATGGTGGAGGACGATGTGTATCTGTATGAGCTAACACTGTTGCCAAGGTCGCCACTCATCTTGACACCAGTGATCTGTGACGACCAGCAGTGAGCAAAACACCACCAGGCGGGGTAAACGTGGACTGGATCCCTACGGGACACTCATCCCATTTGTTTGTTTTCATTGTCTTTAGCTGCGCTAGTACTCCACGCCGAGCGGCGTATCATTGCCCAGAAACACTGGACAGAGACCAGCGTACTTCCTTAACAGTCCTCAGTGCTATGATGGAGAGACATCTATTGTGGTTGGCACGAGTCATCACGTTCTTCCTTCTCACTGAGATGAAGTGTTCGAACAGGCATGAGCACTGTTATCTGCAAAAGGAAGAGAGTGGAACACGTAGAGATAACATCTTCATAAGGCACATTGGCAATAATAAATAATAGTAATCCACAACATAACACACCACTACGGCGGCAGAGGAACTAGTGTATAACAAACCAGCGTGCCGGCATCAATGCCTGGTAGGCGCCTGCTGCCCGAGTTGCTGTTCGAGCTCTTGCACACGTCGCTCCAGCTCTCGTCGCGCTTGTTGCTCTTTCTCCAGCAGCTCTCGCAAGCGACCTGCTTCCTTCTCCCAATCCACTACACCTGAGCTCGTTCCGGAAGCACTCGCTCCCGTTTCACTAGCGCTGTCCGAGGAGAGAAGAAGGTCAGGAGCTGGACACCGAAAGCAACGAGGAACAGCTTGACGTACAGCATTGATTCAACAGGCGATACTCGACCCGGAATGTAGGTCGAGATCAATCGCGGCTTTAGCTCCTTGGGTGGGATGGTTGGTCGCGCTCCAGGAGCGGGTCTGGGTGAACTCGTCGGCGAGGCTGCACTTATGCCTTGGCGCGGAGTACGCGGAGAGCCAACGCTCTCCCACTGTAGAGTAACAGAAACAGTTCAGTTTCATATGAGTAACCTACGTTTGTTTGTGAGTTGCCAAACCTGAGCACGGGAAGTTTGCGTTTGTGGTTGAGTCGATCCTTGCGCTTGTGACTGCGCTTGTACCTCAGCATTTGTCAGCGGTGGCGCTCGCATGGTTGCGAACTTTCCGCCACGGCCGGCCGTTGCTGGGGGTGAAACTGTGCGCTGCGATTGGGAGCTGCTGGGTACGCTGATCAGCGATCCGGTACCGGCAGGCGCTGGCCGTTTGGTTTCCCTAGCAGAGACCAATGAGCCAGTCGACACCAAGCCATTCGGTGGCTTGGTAGCAGAAGTAGAATCCGCAGGACTTCCTGCCGCGGTTGCGCCTGCGAATCGAATTTGTCTGGGGGATTGTTGTGGCTGCGAAGTTTGTGGAGCCGAAACCGGCGCAGCTCTGATGGGTGGCTGAGGCGACGTCGGTATGGGAGGTGAGGAGGCCGATTCGGTCTGCTGTTGTCTCCTTTGCTGCTGTAACTGAAGCTGAGTTTCAGTCGGCTCATAGACGTCGCAGTAGGTAACGGGAAAGATGCCAATAGTTCCACTTGGTTCCAACGTTTCTGAATTGAGCAATTCTCCTTTCCACCAACCGCTTTCGTGATCCTATCATGAGAACGGAACGTTAGAATCCATGTCTTTCACATAAGTGATGACAACATTACCTGAAGCACACCAAGAATATCGGGTGGAGAAAGGGCCATCTCGGAGGAGTCTTGAGGATCATAAGAGTAGGCCACGCGTACGTAACTTACATAATCCGCATTCTCGTCTACTGGTGCCGCGGTGCCGCCATTTTGATGTGAAGAAACAATAACTACTGGAGACGGTGTTGGGGCTGAGGATCCATTGCTTGTGGGCTCCTGCATATACTCAATTGAGTAATTCCATCACAAACTCAAAGTCATCAAAGATCCGCACTGGAAAGAGTTGTGAATAGTTTTGAATCAGGAAGGAAGTAAGCGCATTGGCCGCAGGCGTGTCTTGTACGATTCTGAATATGTTCTCCTCACGCATGCGCAAAAGGTTTGGTGAAAACACTAATAGGAAGTGAGCATTTCGTCTATTTTTCAGTCTAAGATGGACGCTCTATACCTGTGGCCAAGTTGTGCATTGGCATCTTGTTGGAGGCTGAATGCGCGGCCACCTCAGAAAGGAAAAATAAAAGGTATTTCAACACTCGCTTGTTTGCTTCGGGCAATCGAGCCATCACGCTGCTCACTGCTTCAACTGCAAGCAAGTGTGAAGATGAGTACGAAAGGAATGGAAGGTGGAAAGACACTTACGCTGACATCCTGTCTCAAGGAATGGTTCGTAGAGATCAAACGTAAGCAGTGGTTCACGCAGCTCGCGAAGGAACTGCTTGAGAAGGCCACACACAACGTGGATATCAAGGCAGTTATAAAGATCGACGTCCTGGCCCTCATTAAACGCCCTCTTGAAGCCCTCAATAGCCACAGCACTGCCAGAGAGACGGAAGATGCCTTCTTTATCGATACCTCGCTCCTGTAGGCACGATTTTAAGCATGTTTTCCATCTAGATTGATCCATAACGGCAAGCGGTGCACCTACCCGGACGTATGCGATACACTTGACCATAAGTGGTGGAATGTCGCGACCACATAGTGCATTCTCAAGTGTTCCACCAAAGATTGGCTGTTTAGGCGTGGGGCCACCCTTGTCACCACCTCCTCCTGGTTGCCATGGCTTGACCACTCCGCCTCCGGAACTAGAAGAGATAAATGGACAAACAGATTCATCAATCAAGTTCGCGCTCGCGGGTAGGATTGTGAGCAATCGAGGAAAGCGTACGAGCCAAGGTGAGGATAGTTGCTTCCCGGGCGCTTACGGAAGAGAGACATCTTGTTCTTTTCCCGCTTCTGCAAGACGACGCAGGCGCCCGGCTCCACTCCCTGCTCCACCAGCGACAGGCCCAGCTGTAACGGGTCATCCGGGCGAGACTGCAGGCACAGCGCCAACTTCTCTGGTTCCTGCGCACATCACGTGTTTAGCGAGCGTCAGAAGTTTTCGAAATTAAGAATAAGACTTGTAAATAAAAAATTATGTCTCGGTTTGAAATAAAGAACAAAATAATTTGTATTTCCCAAATCATTAAGAAATATCTAAATAATATTTCGGAATTGGAAAACAAAAAAACCAATATTTTTGAAGACAATCGAGTAGCGGCTTTGATTTGTAAAATGGGGAAATGGGGAGGGGAAGGGAAAGGGGAAGGGGTGAGAAAGAGCACCTTGGCGTTGTACTTCTTGCTGAGGAAGAGGATGAGGGACGAGATCGACGCATCAAAGTCGACCAAGAGGCGTTCCTGCAACGACGACGAGGATGCCGACGAGATGGCGTTCTGGACGACGAGAGGCGACGGCCTGCGACGGAATTCGATCCAGTCTTGATTGTGAAGGTTGTTGGCGGAGAGGTAGGACGATTGGTTCTCCAGGTAGGTCCCATCAAAGTCGCCATCAGGCTTGTAGAGCACAAATTGGGTCTCGAGATCCTCATCTGATACGCTGAGGAGGCATTTGTGGGCAATGAGGCGCATGGCCTCCCGCACGGTGCAGGTGCCATCGAATCGCAGGGTCTTGGTGGCCCCTATGACGTTGATGTTCACCTTGAGGATGAGCTCCCCTGGCAACGTGGTGCGTCTCACCGTCATCGACCCCGTGGCCAGTCCTCCACCCGCTATCATCGACATGTTGATGTCGATTGATCGATTTCTACTCCCCTTCCTTTGATTATTGAAAAGTTACTCTTCTATATCCTTTTGGTTGAAGGATGAAGGCTAGCGAGAGGAGGACCCCGCGGGATGGCAAAGATGGAGAAGAAGAAGCGAAGAGATCACAAAGAAAGAAGGAAAGAACGAAGCGAAAGAAAAAGAGATGACTCCTCTCTTCTCTTATGAAAGAGAGATGAGGAGAAGAGAGAGAAGACGGGAGTCGCGCCCACCGCGGTTGCACCACCGTACACGAGAGTGCAGCACCGGTGCGTGCTGGCGGTAGTGTTGTGGTTGTCCTACTCGACCAGAAGGCCAATTTTTACAGAAGAAAACAAAATTAACCCTTTTTCCTAACGGCTTTCCCTCCACTGGCGCCTCTTCGTCCTGTCGTGGGCACAGTGCTGCACGGATGGGTGAGATGATGGTTCAGGTTCGTCTGTCACATCCTGTCCTCCCTGCTGCCAGTGCACTCGTTCTTATTTACGCTTTGGAGACAAAGCGAATACCCGTAACAAACGACCAACACAAAAAGAAAAGAGAGTAGTAGCTTAGGAGCAGAGGAAGGCAGGAAGCGGTGTTCTTAAGCGTGCAGCGCGTACGAAAGACAAGTGAGGAGACAGAAGACCTATTACTGGACAAGTTGGTACTGGTCGGTTTGAAGAGACTTGGTTATGGAGAAGCGCACGGCTCCATCCGCCGACTCCACCTGCTCCACCTGTCGTAGCAAGATTATGGCGTTAGGGAAGAGGAACAGAACGAATGATCGGAAAGGTACCTCGATGGGGCAGAATGTGTGTTGGGAAGTGTAGGAGATGGTGATCGGGAACAGGGAAGAGGCATCAACAGCGCCCATGCTGAACTCAGCTGAGCCGGTGGAGTTGGACTCATCGATCATATCGAGCTTCCAGTGTAGAATATGATTCTTCACATCAAAGTCGTAGTCGCCAGCGATCTCGCCCAGACTGGGAGCAGAGCCAGTTATGGGAATCGAGATGCGCACATTCGAGAGGACGAAGTCCGGACGCTGCAGCTCATACTGGTGAAGCCAGAACTGCAGCGTGAGCAAAGGCAACGGGCTGTGAAAGGAAAGGTGCATACCTCCAGGGTGACGGCGGTGGTGCCATCACCGCCAGGAGTGGGCCAACAAGAGACAGTGAGCGGGAGGGCACCCTCATCTGTAGTTTGCCAGCGCCACTTAAGCACGTTGAGCGCAGTACTGGTGGGGAAGGCCTTATCGCCCTTGGGAGCGATAACGCGCTCCTTGGTCCACATGTCTCTGTTGATGTTGGGGTGGGCCTGCAGAAACACAACGTTAGCCTCAGAAGCTACACTTGTACGAGTAGAGTTGTGTGGCACCTTGAAGTTGAAAGCCTTGTGGTCTGCAGATGGCGAGACATGGACAAGTACACGGGCAGCGGAGGGGTCATCAATAGTAAGCGTGAGATCTCCTCTCACATCGAGCGGCGACTGCAAACCACCGTCATTTGCCACTGTAGCACTCACCATTTCGACTACCTCGATACTGCAAATGTAAGGTTTGTGAGCATAAAAACAATCGCCCTCTGAACCAAGAATCAACAGTCCATACTTGACTTTCTCGCGAGCGGGAGTGGGCACGCCTGGAGTAGCGGCAGCAGCGGCCTCCTCGCGGAGAAGATCGACGCCTTCTTCCTTCTTCATCGCCTGCAGGAAGCGAGAGGTGGGTTCCTTCTGGCCCAACACCATGCCCTGTCTTGTCGGGGCGGGCTTTGGAGGAGCACGAGTCTCCTTGACCACGAATGGATCCGCTGAATCGTGTTCATCAGAGGATCTGGTGAGCATAACCTCCACTTTCTTGCAGAAAGAACAAAAATGTACCTGACACTGTTGGTGACTCGAAGCCAGTCGAGCCGCTGCCGCTGCCTTGCCATCGGCCTGGTCCCATGCCACCACCCATTCCGTTCTTCATGTTCTCCTGGCGCATCTTTTCAATTTGCTGCCTCCTGCGCGCTGCTTCCTCCTTGGCCTCGCGCTCTTTGTTCTGAGTAAGTAACGTTAGTATTATATCAGAACCAGCTGAGTGTCGAGCAGCGGAAGGGCTACCTTCTCGAGCATCTCGTGTATCTTCTCCCTCTGGCTGTCCATCTCCAAGAAAGTCTTGATCTGTTGCAGAGTCACCTTTTCCTTGTATCCGACAGCGATCACTTCATCAAAGGCGAAGATGAGATCAAAGGCCTTCTCCGAGACCTGCTCCTCATCCAGACGGCCACAGAACTCGGGTACCTGCACAATACACGAAGGAGAAGTTCAAACTCATCAGTGACACTGGTCTCCACTTCATCGGAGCAACTATGCTCTCTTATCATGTCTCATGCCCCGAGTTCAACAAACTCTGAGGGTGACGGGTTAGCTTAGATCCATACCAGCTTGGCGAGCAAGTGGAGCGTCTCTAGATCTTCAAGGATGTTACTCGATTTGTTCGTCAGGAGCAGCATGTAGAGACCCTCGAGAGGCTGGTAGACGTAGCGCACGGCGTCCGTCTCGATAAAGGTGTGCTGGATGGCACCCGCACCCTGCTTGCCCGAGCCCATGAGCTTGGGGAAGGCGGCGAGGAGGCCCTCGATGCGGACACGATTAATGTCCACAAACTGGCGGGACACCAGAGCTGCATTTTTGTAGCGGGCATGGATGTCAAGATCAGATTAATTTCCATTCAGCATTTTTTTCTTTACTATCTATTCTACATACGTGTTGATAATAAGGGAAAAATAAAGTAATTTTGTGAAAGTTGATTTGTAGCCTCACATTTAATGGGAAGGGAACAGAATGCATTTAGGCGTGATATGATATGATACCTTTGCCCGTCTTGGTGCACACGGCGGCAGCGAGGACGACCATCTCTGTGATCAAGTAGTGCGATTGGAGAGTCTCAAAATGTGGGGCTACAGTGAAGCTGCGCAAATTAAAAATTGATCAAGAGGTCACCTCCCGCACAAAAAGGCCTCAATGTCAACGTCGATTGTGTGCGGACGTGGCTTGAGGACAATGTCCGGATATTTCCAGGAACGAAATAATTTCAAAACAACTTTCAATTTGCGCAAATTTTAATGGATTCAACAGAAAGAACAGCACAACTCGGCTTTGCTGCAGAAAACAAGGAAGGGGAAGAAAAGGAAGAGTGAGGGAGGCTCTGACATATCACACTGTGGCCATGGCAGCGCTATGAGGTCCCCAAGGCCTTGTATTGGATGCCAATGCATTGGTCATGTTCAGCTTACATGTTGTCCTCGGCCTGCTCACCAGCTCCACCTGGAGCCAACCCTGCCTTACCTGTAACGGATAGAAAAAGTGTGAGTACAACTGTCCAGTTTGGCAGTACACTGACGAAGAAGAGGAAGAGATACCCTTCTTGCCGGAGGCCTTGGTATCGTAGAGTTGTTTGTACATGGAGCGAATGAGGGCATAAGGTATGCAGCTCTCCAAGGCATCCTGCGTGACCAGAGGCGAGTCCTGAACGAACTTGTCCATGAAGATGAGGACCGACGGCAGGCTCTGCACAACCTTCTCCACTTGTTTGGGTGGCTGCTGCGCCTGTCTGAGTAGAATACACCTGTTATGAGAGTAGAGTTAGCACTCTAGGACAAGAGCTGTTTCCCCCAGGAAGGGAATGCGTACGCTGAAGCTTCGATGAACTTCTTTGTCTGGTCGATTATATCTCGCTCATTGTCAGGAGAGGAAGATGTAGCTCTTGTGGCAAGCAGAAGGGCGTTGATGCAGAGCGTGAGTGTGTGGACATTGTTAGCATGGCCCTCGATGGTCGGATGATAGATAGCCTCAGACCAGATCTTGGACGACACGAAGGCAGTCGCATAGATGATAGGCAGAAGCGACCATAACTCCCTGCATTCGTACCAACAATTAGCGATGTCACCACAGATGCACAGAGCTATATGCGAGTGGTTTAAGTTGTACGTACTTATCCTGTTCACCGATAATCTTGCAGAGTACAGCTTTGAGAGCCTGATCGGCTGCGCCCAGCTCTAGGCCCAAGCTCATCGCTAGCGAATCCATCTCCAAAAACTCGGGTTTCATGAAGGTGTTCCGTGGGTACTGCAATTATTGATCAAAAGATGAGTGGTGGTACTTGAACGCAGAATGCTTAGTGACGATTGCATACCTGATCGAAGGCTGCGTTGACGGCATGGGCCAAGTATGGTACGTCCCGCTCGGCAACTGACCTCTGGGCTTCCAACAGCAGCTGCCTAAATTGCAGCGCGTTGCCAATGGCGATCGACTTGTTGACGAAAGTGTCGATATCCTTGAGCATCTTGAGATGACCAGAAATATCCTTGTGATAGTTGGTGCTGATGTCGCTTAGAAGCTTTCGGTTGACGCCAAGGATTTCCTTCATCGGCGCGATGTTGGAGGCGATGAACTTGAAGATTTCTCGGTTGATGGCGCGCACACCATAGGGACCCACCAGTCGCACGACGGCCTGCAGCTCTGTCAGGTCGGCGTACTCCTCGGGGCGGAAGGGCAACGCCGCGCGTACATCCGCACGCGAAATGAACGCTTTTCTGTAATGTCACATGTTAACACAGCAAAGCAGCATTCAGCTAATGATCGGATTGTACCGGTTGGCAGAGTAGCAGAGGCCAGGCGTGGCAAGACGCTTGGAAACGAAATCGGAGTACCACTTGGAGATGAACTTGGCGAGGTCCGTATCCTCACCCCATTGAGGCTCACCATCCAGAGTCCAATCGATCTTGTTGACATCAAATAGGCCGCTGTTGTACACCTGTCCAAGCAGGAATTCTCGGAGCGAACTATTGAAGTCAACGGCAACGTAGTTCTCCAACAGCCTCACCGTTAGCGTGAACAGCTGCAACCTTGTTTCCTATAAGAGCATAACCGCGTGCTGTTAATAAACAGCTTTCACCTTTTGTTGGACGAGGATAGACGGCCATACCAACACTGATGGACGCTGGATGAGATGATTCTGTTCATCTATGATGACGGCTTTCTTGACGAACCGGCGGAGCGCATCGAGCAGCTTCTCGCGCAGATACTCGCGTGGGACAATTACAGTATCGTACACGGTAATTTCAACGACCTCCTGCATCGCCGCGCATAGTTGCTGCACATTGCGCTCATACAGACGCAGATTGTCGAGCTCTTTACGGTTCTTGTATTGCGACTCCGAGCCGGGTGTAGTGGGTGGGACGTAGTTCTTGTCAAATTTGTAGTCCTTGAGCCTCTGCAACAGAGGGTGAGCTGCATTGGCACTGTTGAGCTGGCTGGCGAATGTCATATTCTGCTTGCCTGTGTGACCGGAATAATACGATGAGAATCAGATAGAGAAGGAGTGTGGAGCATCGAGAACTGCGAGGGTGAGTTCCCGTACCGATCTCAAAAACGATCGAAGCGACACGATGCGTGATTTTGTTGAGCATGTCTTCCGCAAGTCGTACGCACTGCGGACCAATCAACGTGCGCTCCTTAGGCATCCAGCCCGTGGCATTCTCCGGGAACTCGGCCAAGAGGTGCAGGAAAGCCATGCAATTGAGCGGGTTGGCCGGACCGTCGATGATGGACTTGTCAAACACTTGAATAAGAGCATCGCGGTAGTACCACAGACCCTTGAGCGACCCCAGACGTTCAATCTGCTCTTCTACCTCATCCACATTGCGACTGTGGAGGCAGATGACTCGGCCTACATCAATCAATGAATGAGCTCCTGGCTTGCCAGGACTATGCATTTTTGATCAGATGGAGAACCGTACCCCTGTGAACGAGCTCCTTAACGGAAACTGGCGTGATGGTGGAAGACGCCAGCACGAGCATCGCCTCGGCACGCGCCCAATTGAGACGAAGTCCATCGAAGTTGTATTCAGTGCCTGCAAGTACAAAAAGATCAACGTCAGAACTGTTATTTGAAAACAATTGTAGGAGTCATAACAGCAGTACCAGACATGAAGGCCTCGACGGAGATCGACTGAAGCTCAGCCACAATGTTCTTCAACATGGGGAGGAAAGGAGCGTGGGAAGGCAGCTTCTTCATTTGTTCTTCTAGAGCCTTGAGATCAGCCTCGTGAAGATACTGAAGGAAATACGCCTGTATGATCCTCTGATGCTGCCTCACCAACGCTGTAAGCTGATGAATGAGGTATAGCAGTTCCGAGACGTGCTGGTCGCGCAGGGCATCTTCATTGCTCTTGTCCTTCTTAGGAGGGGGAGCTGTGATGTGCCGGAAGTACCATAGTACCTATTGCAGACAGAAAAAAAAAGTAGATTAGCATCAATCCTTCGCATTGAGGCAAACTAAGGTGGGCATCTATGGTATACCTCCGCCTTGGCGGCCGCGAGACCACTCCATACAACGAAAGCCTTAGGGCCAAGAAGACCAGGGAAGTCCTTCAACAAGCCGAGGAGGCTGCGCAAGCTCTGGCGAAGATAGATACGGAAGTTGCGGTGATCTAAAGTGGAACGAAGAGGCAAAAGTGAGTGGTTCTCGAAACAGACAAGTACCACGGGTAGTGTATTTGTACCGATTACACCCTGGCCTGCTGTGGCTGCCTGGAGACCATCGACAATGATCTTCTTCTCCTTGCCGAGCTTGAATGTCTTGGACTTGAAGTTTTTCCAAGCGTCGCCGTAAAAGTTATGGATAGGAATCGTAATGTTTCTGAAGACGGGCGCTCGGTATGCCTGCCAACACAAGGACACTTTCAATAAATGAACTCACACAGGAATAGCCACCATGGTGGGACAGACCTGAGTGAGGATAAGGCGGCATAGATCGAGGGCGCCGGGCATGGCCAGTTCCTCGGGGCAGAAAAGGAAGCCATAAGCGACCCACGCGTACATCTTTTCTCTAGAAAGAAGGTCAAGCTGCGTGATGTCTTGAGAGGGCAGGGCAAGTCGCTCAGGGTTAAGCGTGACATTGAGAGTGCCCTCCTTGCGAAGCATATCGAGGTTGTTCATCTTTGAGTAAGCTGGCAGGAGAGATACGAGCGCCTGACCCACGCGCTTGCTGAATGCCTTGAAGTCCTCGCCGAGCTTCTTGAAGGGATCAGCGTAGTTGGCCTGTAATCCGTGAATCAACGCTTAGCATGCTTTCTGATGTAGTTGACTAATGCTGGGAACGCTGCTTGGTCACGTACAAGGTACTGTGCCACCTTGGGGAAGTTGGACTCGTTCTGGGATTTGACGATGTTGAAGGCACGAGCAAAGCAGGCAGCGATGGCCCGGCGGTCGCCAATGAGTGACCACAGAATATTGACCTGGCAGTACATCGTGGCAAGGTCCATAAAGGCCTCCATCGTCACCGGCGTATATGACCACTGCAGTTGGAGGAAGAACAAACCAACCGTCAAAACAAACCCTCTTAGTAACGAGAGTGGGCGGGCAAGCTGCATACAGTCAGGTCAGCGGTAGCATTGGCGATGTCGGTCAGCGCCTGTTGGGAAAGCTTGACCCATTCGAGGGCGTCAACAAAGTTGTCAAAGTCCGGCTCTAGCTCCTCAAAAATCTGCTTGGCCTTGCTCAAAAAGACTTCGTAGCCTGGGGTCTG
>CDEZ01019591.1:0-60390 GCA_000826365.1 Acanthamoeba royreba | reverse complement strand
GATCTGGACGAAGAGGAGGTGGCGCGTCAGCTGTGCCTCATGGAATGGAAGAACTTCTCCAAGATCCAGGCTGAGGAATTCTTCGATCAGGCGTGGAGCAAGGAGAAGACACAACATCGATGCCCGAACGTCATGGCCATGATCGCCAACTTCAACGACATTTCAGCTTCGGTAGCGACTATGATTCTTTCTCAGGAGCGTGTCCGAGAGAGGCGAAATCTGATGTGGCGCCTGGTGAATATTGCTCAGGTGACCTTTCCTGCTGTGGCTCTGGAATGGGGTGCAGTTCCATGCTGATCTCAATCGTGTTGATGTACAGGCCCTGCTGAAGTACAACAACTTCCACACCTTGATGGCTTTCCTCTCAGCCTTCAACAATTCAGCGGTGTTGCGCCTTAAGTGGACGCGAGAACGTCTTCCCGCGCCTTCGAAGAAGTTCTTGCTTGATGCCGAAGCGTTGATGTCCATGGAGGGTTCATACAAGGAGTACCGACGCGTGCTCTCTACCGCGCTACCGCCGTGCATTCCTTACATGTACGTCCTGCTACCTGATTGGTGGTGATCCCTTCATTTTTTGCCATACGACCTAAACTCTTCTTTCATTGTGCAGTGGCGTGGTCCTTGCCGATCTCACCTTCATTGAGGACGGCAATCCCAACGACGCTGGCCCCGATGGAACGCTGATCAACTTCTACAAACGGCGGCTGATGTACAAGAATATTGCTTCTCTTCTCCATCTTCAGTCGATGCCCTACAGCTTCGTTCGCGTACCGGAAGCGGCCCAGCTGTTCCGGGATGTGAACAGGCTCAACGACTCACAGCTCTACGCCCTCTCTCTCGAGCGTGAACCACGCAACGCCAAGAAGTCCTCCATTATCTAGAACTAGACAGCATCTAACACCTCTGATCCTTTCCTTCCCATCCTCATGTTCTTCCCGTCAAGATACTAACTCAAGATTATTACTTACAAGCATCCTCGTCACAGCCCACATCCATGATCAATGGAGCTGATTGTCTCCTACTACAGGCACAAGCCGGACAAAGTGGAGAATCCTCAAGCATTATCAAGGTCTCCAGGATTGTTGCTGCTAGTTTGAGGTACCCCGATGGATGCCTCACACTCTTTATTGGTGTGTTGGTGGTTTCCAGAGTTGAGGCAGCTTGGCTGTATGACTCCCACTCATCCATCACTTCCGTATAGTACGCCCCGCTGTCCTGCTGGAATGCGAAGTCAACAATATGAAACAGCCTCATATTCGAGAACTTGCAGTCGGTTTTCACTGCCTGCCTATCGTTCGCTCGAAAGTGGTCGAGGATGCACTTCACGAGAGCTGGCTTGGGGCCGTGAAAGTGCAAGATGGCCGGCCGTTCATTGAAGATGTCCCCCATGATAGGGGCCGGCTTGGGCCAGTACGGACGGTAATTGTAGATCGCCAGCAAGTGAGAGATCAGCGGTCCGGCGAATGCTCGATTGAGCAGCAACTGATCCGCAGTCTCGAAGTTCCACTCGGCCTGGGCTCCCACCTTCATGACCTCGTTGAAGAGCGAAGCATAGGCCGTCACGTTGAAGTAGACCACGCCAAAGTTGCGAGGAATGCCGTTAGTCATGGCCAACTCTGGCGACACGCTGAGCAATCGCGGCTTGGGCAAGGTGTTGGCGTTGAGGTCGGATCCAAACATGACATCCGGATCCGTCCACAGAACATAGTCCAGGTCCACCTTCCCTCGGTCTGGCGTTGATGGTGGTTAGGAGATGCCACCGAGCTAAAACAGGGATGATGATGATGATGATGATGATGATGATGATGATGATGATGATGATGATGATGATGATGATGNNNATGATGATGATGATGATGATGATGATGATGATGATGATGATGATGATGATGATGATGTGCATGATCATGATCATGACGATATGCATTATGATCACGAAGATACCTAGAAGAGGTGCGATCTCATCGATGATGAAAGGCAGGTCCACCTTTAGGAATGAACCCCACAAGTGGTCCAACGTGGGGTTACTGTCCTTGTTTGGCCTCTTCTCCAGCTGCTCTTGAAAGGTTAGCCTGTGATGGGACACGATGACGCCCAACTTGCGCACGTGCGCGAGATACTCCTCACGGCCACTCCAGTCGCCTTCGAGAATGAGCACCGGGCACAAGCTCGGCGCTCTCTCACGAGCCGTGGCGAGAGCCACCAGGTAGGCCTTCTGGTAGAACTCATTCTCTCCCACATATTTGGACTGTTCACCTGTGTTTGTGTGTGTGTGTGGAGATCAATGACACCAGTCAGTGTCAGTGACGCAAGGCGCCGGCACGCACCCGTGTTGGTCTTGTCCTGCATGCCGGCCAACCACAGAAGCCGCTTGGCCTGCCACATCTGGGCGATCGTCACCTGTGGCTGCTCGGCCAGGCGCCGATCATCAGCACCATCGTTGTCACCACCACCATCATGTCCAGCAGCCGGAGAAGAAGTAGAGGAAGAAGAAGAAGAGGGAGAAGAAGAAGAAGAGGGAGAAGAAGAAGAAGAAGGAATGGCCTCCGGCTTCGAAACTGGCGGAGGAGGAAGGTACTGCCGGGGACACCGTTCCGAGGAGGTGGCCAGGAAGAGCTCGACGCAGGCAATGACTGCCGTGAGCACCACAACCAAACCCACGAAGAACTTCAGTGGCTGAACCCTGACCAACATGTTTTGGGTTATGTGTGGAAAAGGCACTCCGCTTTAGTCCGACTGGTCCGCAGCAAGTGGCAGATTTCCTAGGAATTTGCCAGACGAAAAAAATCAAATATTTGTAATCCTCGAAATAATAATAAGATGATAAATCATAAAAATAGAGATTTAGACTTGGTTTGTTCTACGACTAACGTCGTGGTAACCTAGGTAACGTTGTCCGCAAGAATCCTATGGCTGTGTTTTCTGAATTCTTGACATTGCGCCACCTTAAATAAATCCTCATTATTTTGGTCAGTAAATGCCCCATCGCCATATATTGGCTTGTTACATCGACTGACATCCCAATCCATCACCACACCCAATGCATGGACTCGGCTGAAGCACAGTGGCACTACAACAGGCTTGATGTTGGTGAAGGACAAGGCATGCTTCACCAGGCTCTTGTTGTGCAGTGGTTTGATCCTGTAGCCTGATGACATGTAGTGGAAGGCTACATCACCTCAAGTGGCCCATATCTTGACCATATCAGGTGGTCCCACAGCAAATCGATCTTCATATGCAATGCCAAGCACCCACATCCCATTGTGACACTCCTCTGGGACAGGCACCAGCAGCACCAACTTGGGAAGGCCTGGTGGAAGGTAAAGCACATCAGGTCTAGCAAAGATGACATATTGGTAGTCAATACCTGTCTCATTCACATAGTTCTTGATCAAGTCCCAGCAATTTTGCATTGATCAGAGCTGCCATACTACATTGTGCAAAGTCATGAATGATGTGTCCTTAGGCCAGGCATTGCCAAACTTGATAAACTCATCAAAGTTGAGTAGTGGGTCGACCAGAGTCAGGTTCTCCACCTCATAGCGCATCAGCTGGAACCATCACCACTCCTCAGGATCCACGTGCTGGTTGAGTTCACCAGTTCTTGGGTTGATGAGGTTGATGAGAGTGTAGATGTGGAGGAAGATGTCTGAGCAAAAGTACTGCTCCCACAAGTGGCCAAGGAGTTCAGTCTAAATGGAGTTGAACATCCAGTTGAGCAAACGTGTGAGCCCATAGAAGCACACAGCTACCAGGTACACAAGTGGAGGCAATAAAGAGGGCGTAGGCGAGGGAGAAGCAAGCCACTCAGGTGAGAGCATGTGCATGCCACAGCCAAGCACTGCCCAGAGTTGCTCCACTGACCCAAAGAAGTGCAAGGCTGGCAAGAGTGTCAGGACCATGAGGCTGAGCACAAGCTTGATACCAGTTGAGGGACAGCAAGTGAACCACATGTGGTGGGGACCCTCAGTAGCACCAGAGGTACAGGCATGCCCACCTCTAGCTCCTGATGAGGCAGAGGAAACAGAGATCAGCAGAGTGAATATCTCAAGTACTAGGCCTTTTCAGGAGAACTTTGACTCATCTGGTGAGAAAGCTGAGGAATATCACGTTAACAACCTTTACAACTCAGTTGATAGCTATGCCAAATATACGTTGAAATTTCATACTAAAATGCTCAATTCTAATATGGTAATTTCATGATCGACCATCGGCTTGCGTAACTCGCTTCTCGATGAGCAACAAAGCTCCTACCCACTGTCTGTTGCTCTCTTTTGCTGATCATATCCTCGCCGGGGCGGTGAAACCCTTTTCCGACGACCTTTTCTCGATATTTTCTCTAAAGAGTGAAAGGAAACGGAAATATGCAAATTATTTTTCCCTTTCAAAAGGAAAGATATGAAAAGGAAAGGGCAAGAAAGAAAAGAGGAAAGAAAAACAAAGTCGAGGAAGATGGAGGGCGAGGAAGAGGTGGTGCAATTCAAGCGTACAAAGGCTTCCCAGAAGGCCAAGGCGAGGCTACGCCGACGACAAACCCCACAAAACAGGACGGAAGAAGGAGAAGACGCAGCCGCCACCACAACACAGGGCGAATCCGATGAAGACGAAGATGAACCTCTAAGGTATACGATTTGATTTTCCTCTTTAAATTATTTATTATTGATTTATTTATTTATTTATATTTGCAGCGTAATGTTGCGCGAGACGCGGAAGCTGCAGCGCGAACGCGAGCGAGTCAAAGGCACAGACGCGGTTGCTACCAGGTACGAAAAAGATTTATACTTGATGAAAAATATAAAAAATAATTAAGCACATAATATTCCAAATAGGGAAATGTCAAGAATAATTAGAAATAAATATAAAAATAATATCGCGGCATTGCTCCTATTGACTGAATCATTTTGTATGGACGGCAGCTCGACGGTGCTGCAGAAGATAGCGACGATCAGCACCGTGCGTCCTGTGTCAGGGGATGACGATGACACGGAGTCTCACCTGTTGGCGTCGACGTTCACCGTGCAAGCGGAGCAAAGTGTAGTGGATCCTCTTATGTGCGCGTCCCCGCTTGTCTTCTCTTCTCTGTTGTTGGCAGTGGATAGAAGAATCTTGTCAGGTTTGCTCACATCGATGTGCGCACTTGTGCAGGGAGAACTACATTGAAGAGCGACTGAGAGAGTTCAGGGAGAAGCGGGCAAAAGAGGCCATCGAAAAGGCGAAAGCCGAGCGAGGCCCAGACTGGAAGTCTTATGCAGACATTGACGAAGAAAAGAAGGGATTCGACCTTCAAGGTACCGCCAACGGTTTCCTTGTTTGCGTTGATGAGCGCCAGCCAACTTTACGCTTTGTTCTTTAGAGGAGGAGCGGAAGCTATATGAGACGCCAGATCATCTCAAAGTGTCGCAGAGCTCACGAAGTGATGATCAAGTGAGTGAAGCCTGGCTTACTGGCATTCAGGAGATTGAACTGCCAATAGAGTACGTTGCATCAGTTTGAATTCGATCTTGTGAGCGCGGGCAGGTCAAGCTTAACCTGCAAAACTAGGTATAAGCTGAAGAACATCGAGGCCACAGAAGAGGCCAAGCAACACATGCTCAAGCGCAAGCAAGAAACTCCCAACGTGCCGCCGCAGCCCGACACCTATAACACGAGATGTACGGCCATCTAGTGACTAGTAGTTCTCCTTACAGTTGATTTCATGACATGGCTGACCTACATCGTCCCTTCTGTTCTGTAGTCGCTCGCCCGCCGTCAATTACCCAGATCGTGCGACGAGAACCGACTCAGCGAGACGATCGAAATGAAGACCGCAGTGGAGGCGACCAAAAGATCAAGAAGTCCGAGCAAGCGACTGACGACATCACCTTCGAGCGCTTCAAGAAGCGGTTCCGTCGCTAAGGTGTTTCGGCCTCGAGCTGACGCGTGGAGAGTGCACGGCCTTCTCTTGGTGGTATATTGGGTGCTGCATCTCCCTGATTGGTGCGCTGACAAACATCAGCAGGCGTCTGTGTTGTTTGTGGCAAACGAACAACAACAAAGAGAAAGAAAACGAGAAGAGGTAAAAAGATGGAGGAGCTGTTGGATGAGAAAGAGTTGGTGCAGCTCATCGTGTGCCTCTCTGGTCTCACCTTCCGCGACCTGCCCCGCCTCGCCTCCGTTTCTAGGTTAGCGAAATATGTCATTTTTGTCGCATTTCATTTTTTGGGTTTTTTTGACGTCGCAAAGTAACATAATTTTTAATTTTTAATTTATAGATCATTTGAGAATATATACATGTGGAATATTTACTGAAAATTGTTTAAAATTATTAAAAATTGATTTAAAACCAGATTTTAATTAATAGTGGAACTTATTCTTATTTTAGGAAACCGTGGATAGGATAACGGTTAGTAGAATTAATTCGTTTTTCTTTTGTAATTATTTAATTATTTATTTTAAAAAATTAATTATTCGCTATCTTAATTCCTGTGGGATGATGGTGCGGTGCAGGAAGTGGCGGCGAATGGTGGCGGATCCGGAGTTGGAGAGGGTCTTCTTCAGCGGCAGCGTGTTCTGCTTTGGAGGAAGAAGGCTGCAGCACAACAGCTGCGACACGGCCAAGTCTCTGCTTCCGCCGGGCGTGCGCGCGACTGCAGTGGTCGTCCACGATACGCATGCGGCGATGATCACGGCAGATACGAAGCAGCTATTCACGTGGGGATTCTCCAAGTACGGCCGACTTGGCCATGACCTTGGCAACGAGCTCTCTGACGACGACGACGACAAGCTCTATGTCAGCGAACCACGACTTGTACCGGCGCTGGCGCAGTTTCCGGTGCGGAAGGTGGCCTTGGGGCCTCATCACACTCAGGTGCTGCTGATGTCGGGTCAAGTTTACGCGTTCGGCACGAACGAGTGTTGCCAGCTCGGTACCGGAGAGGGATTCGAGATGTGCAACATGCCAAAGCGCGTGGAGGGCTCCATTCAGAACGAGCATGTGATTGATGTGAGCGTGGGCTACTCTACCAACCTGGTGCTCACTGCAGATGGCCGCGTCTTCTCCTTCGGCGAAGGATACGGTGGTGGACTAGGTAATGGCAGCGAGGACGATCAGCCGACGCCGAAGCTCGTTGCGGGCCTGCTAGGCAAGTTCATCGTGGCGATCGCTGCAGGATTCTATGATCACAACCTTGCTCTGGATCGAGACGGCATGGTGTACTCATTCGGCGGCTGCAAGTACGGTGAGCTGGGCCACGGCGTGCTCTCGCAGGGACCCACGCTGCCCGCGCCTGTTGAAGCTTTGGATGGACTGCGTGTCACCGCCATCGCCGCCGGCGATTACCACTGCCTGGCCCTGACCAGCGACGGGGAGGTCTACAGCTGGGGACTGGGCAAGGCCGGCCAGCTGGGCCATGGAGACCGTCTGAACCGCAGTCATCCCAAGCTCATCGAGTCTCTGCGCGGTATCATGATTGAGCAGATCGCCGCTGGCAAGAATCACAGCTTGGTCCTATCCAAGGATGGTCAGCTCTATGGCTTTGGCCGCTCTGATGGTGGTCAGTTGGGGCGCATCACAGCATGCTTGCCGCTCACGAGGGAACGCGACGCTCCGGTCACCAGCAAGATGGAATCCAGCCCCGCTCAGAGTGAGGCCAAGCGACATCTGTTGCCTGTGCTGATCGATGCGGGGATCTCTCGGCTTTCAATCAGTAGGATCGCTGCGTTCCGCCAACTCAGCATCGTTTACACGTAAGTGGACTCGTGGTAACGACACAAGCACTGTACATATGCCTTCCCCATCCTTCCTTGCTCTCTCTACTCTCTTTGTTTGCTTGCAAGTGAACATAACTTGATCACAATTCAAGAAGAAGAAGAAGACAGATGAATGTATATTGGTCATGAAGAGCCCAGGGCCAAGTTGACTGCTGAGATCAGGGTCTAGTTCAGTTGTGAACTGGAAGTAACACTTTATTCGAGTTCATAGAACATAGATCGATGAGCCCTAGTAACTACTGAAGTTCAACAACATGAGTGAGGTCCACGGCAAGCAAGAAGAAGAACAAGGGAAAGAATGATGAGTGGCGTCACTGAGAACTACTCCACAGACTCTTGAGGGTGAGGTGCTATGAAAATGTGGAGCAGTGGCCACGAACGTATGACACAACGAAACGCACGGACACAAAACCAACGTACACGAATACCTAAGGTGGGCTACATTCAAGGAGACCCAAGCGGTATCTCACATCACTGGTCCTCTGAGTGACATAAACAAGGCCACACTACTCAAGAAAAGGGGGCCAGTGCTGCTTGGAAAGAGGACAAGTGACAGACGGTAATTATTATCAAGATCTAACCAATGGCCATTGAGTTTTTACAGATCCATCCGGAGATCCAGCCGTACTGAGCCGCCTTGATCGACATGCCTTGTACCTGCCGGGTTCGTTACTGTTTGCTTTGTATGAACGATGAACCACCTTTTCTTCACTTTTCCCATTTTCAGATATTTAATTAAAAAATATCTCAACATTTTCAAGATAACTATACAAGATAAGAACAGAATTAATTCAGAAAGCAGATGCTGTACACATCGGGATTGGAGAGAAACGGGATTTAAGCATCCAATCAGCTATGCGTATAACCTGCAATCAATCCATTGCCGGAGCAGGATTCCCCGAATGGTAAGCAGCGAGGCTCGTCTTTCGCTGCAGACTCGCCACGGTTCCGCCTGTCTTCATCCCCAAAGAGAGCTCATCCACCAGCTGGCCACTCTTCCTTAACTGCCCTCCCTCGTAGTACCTACTAAGGATCGAGCGAAAGGATCTTAAGGAGTTCTTCCAATTTCTCTTCTCGATCTAGAGTAATAGGAGCTAGACTAGTCGCTTCAAGTCCCCAACTTAAGGAAGACTTCCTTGGGCGTCGCACAAGGTTCGGGCCTCTACTCCATTTGTTATGCAAGACAGACAGATGTCGTCTTCACGCTTTCGTCTCATCTTCTTCTTTCTTTGTTTTCTTCTTCGATCTTTTGATGTGAACTCAGGAATGGCTCGTACGGTACTTTTTAACTCCGATGGATTACTCAACCTGATCTTTCTCGTGAGCTCCGTCATCACGCTACTGCTTGCCTGTCTGCCGTCTCGTGTGCGTGCCAACGACCCCGACGGGGACCCACTGGCGACGCCCGGGGACATCCTGTGCTGGGACGCCAACGGGAACGTGAACGACATCGGACTGAGCGGCGTGCAGCTTGCGCCGGGAACCAACGCCTCGTGCGCTTTGCTGGCCAACAACATCGGCCGCTGCTGGGGTCCCGGCGCTGCTGGGCTCGACCCTTCGATCCTTGTGCGTGAGCTGAGCATGAGCGGTCCAGTCCTGTGCGGTCTCAACAATGAGTCGTCGCTGGTCAACTGCTACGGAGACGTCAATTCCCCGATCATGACTGAAAGCGCTGGTCAGGTCAAGTTCGACACGATCCATCTGGGTTCGAGGTTCGGCTGCGGTCTCACCAGCCCCAACGCGACGATCAAGTGTTGGGGAGACAACTCGACAGGCATTCTCAACGTGCCCAAGGCAGGCGCGCCTTACTCGCAAGTGACAGCAGGATGGACGCATGCGTGCGCCATCAGCAAGAGCACAGGCTTTCTCACCTGCTGGGGAGGCAACAAGGCGGGCCAGCTGGACGTGCCGACGGACATGTCCTTCTGGCAGGTGTGTGCTGGCGGAGAGAGGACGTGCGGCATCAGCAGTGACACTGGGAGACCGCAATGTTGGCCTCCATTGACCATCACCGGACCCGGTGGCGTAGCGCCGGCCGATACGCCTGATGGCACATTCACGACGATCACTTGCGGATGGCAGCACGTGTGTGGCATTCGTTCGACTGGCGACACGGTCTGCTGGGGAAGCACACAACTCAGCACGCTCGACGTGACGTTGGCGCGTGTGACGGCTGGCAACGACACCACTTGTGGAATCCAGGGCAGTCCTCCGCCTGCGCCGACATTCACTCCGACAAGCACGCCATCGATCTCGCCCTCACCGAGTGCAAGCCTGTCCAGCTCGCCATCGCCTTACCCGAGTCCGAGCGTGTCGAAAACGCCATCGGTTTCGCCGACACCAAGTCCAAGCTTGTCGAGCACGCCATCAGCTTCCCCTATACCTCCGAGCCCGAGCGCAACAGGCACGCCAGCGGCCTCGCTCACGCCGAGTGCAAGCCTGTCCAGCTCTCCATCGACTATCTTGATGCCGAGCACGGCACCCACGCTGGCACCGCTGACGTCTAACGTGACCGCCAGCTTCGGTGAAGATGAACCGTCGGTCTCTCTCGAGTCTTCGCTTGCGGGCAACGGCGGTAGCACCCAATCCGTCGTAGTCGAGTCTCGCCTGCGTGATCTTCAATTAGGCAATGCCACTCTCTCCACTTCAGGTATCTCCTCTTTCCCTCAAAGTTGTAGTCGTGCATGATGATGTGCATGATCTGCACGACGTGCATGATATGTGCAGGATGATGATGATGATGATGATGATGATGATGATGATGATGATGATGATGATGATGATGATGATGTGCATGATCTTGTTGATGTACATCATGTGGATGATCTGCACGATATCCATGATGATAGCCGCGCAGTGGTGTCGATGATGACGTGCATGAAGGCATCATTCTGACTTGTCATTTCATCAGGCTACAGAGTGAGCAACGAGAGCAGCAATTCAACATCGACGTACACCTACTCGACCACGATCTCCATCGGAGGTAAAAGGGCAGTGGAAGAGTTGAGTCTCGATCAGACGTTCACCTTCCACAAGAAGCAGACGAGGTACAACTACACCGGCATCGACTTTGCTCTCGCTCCGAGTTCGGTCAAGTGGAGCATCAACATCACTGGAGGATCATCAGCCAACCAGGACAATCTCACCGTGACCTACCAGCTCTCCACCCTCACCGACGACTCCTCAGGCGTGCGCAGGCCGTCCTCCCTGCGCAGGGACTACCCACAGAAGGGCATGACCACCTACGTCTTGCCTGCTTCATCGTCATCTTCATCATCAGTGAGCGTGATGACATCGGTGGAGGTGTTCGACAAGGCAATCATCGATCAAGTGGAAGCCATCATCACACACGATATGACCATCGTGGAGGTGAACGATACGTCGTATGCCTTTGTGCTGCAGCTCCACTTCCCACCATTCAACACGTCACTCTTCTACGATCCCAACCTCTCGCTCGGCACGCTCGTCGGAACCAATCCGTCGTCGAGCGACGACACCAATGTGGGTCTGATCGTCGGCGTGACGGTCTCGATCGGTGTCGCTGTGCTGGTCGTCGTGTCAGTCATTGTCGGCGGCGTCATCCTGCTCCGATGGCGAAACCGAAGAGGCCGAAACTACCTTTCGGAGGTAAACTTCGATGATGCGGACGGGCGAGGCACTGTCTCCGCCAGCGGCCAGCTGTCCAATGATGACGACGAACTGTGATGCTTGAGGCGGGCAAGTACTAACGCTGTCCACGCGTGGGCCCTGTGTGTGCGCATCAACGACCGGACAAGTCTTCTGTGATAGGGAGAACTGGGTGAGTGGTCTGGCCGTCAAGCAACCACAGTCGAGATAGACAAGACGTTCCCTTTGCTGCGCAACTACCATCATCAACATATCAGACAGCCGTGATATGTTTTGTATGATGATCATCCAATGTAGTCCCCCTACATTCACTATTGCCTGTTTTGATCGATGAACCGAAAGGCCACAGGATATTTCCCTTGTGAAGTGGCGTGGCAATCCAATGCGAATTCCACTGCTTCGGCAAGGGAAAATATTTCAAATTCCTGCTGCTGCGACGGCGCTAGATTTTCTTCTCCGTTTTCTAGGGAGAAAGGGACGGGTGATGACAGCGTACCATCGCTGCCTTCTCTTCCCGCAGCTAGCTCGGCTATGTTCCGTTGTGCTCCGCATGTGCGGAGGTATCCACCAATGCGCAATCGCCCCTTCACCAATGGGTGATTGTCCGGGGCCATTCTTCTTCCTAGTAAAGCGGAGTGTGAAGTAAAAGGTGATCCACTTGGACAACCATACGCACACAAGGGAGAGAGGGAGTGACACTCGACTCCAAGGCCGCCGGACCGGCGCTAGTACGTCTACTCCTACCCATCATCCGGACTCGTCCTCCTCCGTGTGTCAAGTTTGGCTGTGCACTCGGAGACTTAGACGACTTAGGCTGGCCGGCACTCTCTCGCTCTGCCAGAGATATAGTTGAGCATCAACAAGGCCACCACCTCCAACTACTTCTTCTTCTTCTTTTTCTTCTTCTTCGACCTCTTGTTGATCAAGAGGAATGCCTCGTGCGGTAGCGTTTAATTCCGATGGATTCCACCTGATCTGGCTGTGCGGCATTTTCATGCTGCTTGCCTGTCTGCCGTCTCATGTGCGTGCCAACGATCCTGATGCTGACCCACTGACGACGCCGGGGGACATCCTGTGCTGGGACGCCAACGGGAACGTGAACGACATCGGACTGAGCGGCATTCAGCTTGCGCCGGGAACCAACGCCTCGTGCGCCGTGCTGGCCAACAGCACGGGCCGCTGCTGGGGTCCGGGCGCTGCTGCGCTCCCCATCGACCCTGCGCTATCTGTGCGCGAGCTGAGCATGAGCGGTCCAGTCGTGTGCGGTCTCCTCACCAACGCGTCGCAGGTCACCTGCTACGGAGACGTCAATTCCCCGATCGTATCTCAACCCGCTGGTCCGGTCATGTTCGACACGATCCATCTGGGTTCGAGGTTCGGCTGCGGCCTCACCAGCCCCAACGCGACGATCAAGTGTTGGGGAGACAACTCGACAGGCATTCTCAACGTGCCCAAGGCAGGCGCGCCTTACTCGCAAGTGACAGCAGGATGGACGCATGCGTGCGCCATCAGCAAGAGCACAGGCTTTCTCACCTGCTGGGGAGGCAACAGCGCTGGCCAGCTGAATGCACCTTCCAACGTGTCCTTCTGGCAGGTGTGTGCTGGCGGAGAGAGGACGTGTGGCATCAGCAGTGACACCGGGAGACCGCAATGCTGGCCGCCACTGGCCATCAACGCGCCTGATGGCACATTCACGACGATCACTTGTGGATGGCAGCATGTGTGCGGCATTCGTTCGACGGGCGACACGGCCTGCTGGGCAGACACTTGGCGCAGCGTGCTCAACGTGACGTTGGCGCGTGTGACGGCTGGCAACGACACCACTTGTGGAATCCAGGGCAGTCCTCCGCCTGCGCCGACATTCTCTCCCTCACCAACACCATCGGCTTCGCCGACACCGAGTCCAACCGCGTACAGCTCGCCATCGGCCTTACCTTCACCAAGCTCGGCACCGATTCTTGCCCCTCTCACTGCCAATGTCACGGCCACATTCGGTGAAGACGAGCCTTCCGTCTCTCTCCAGTCTTCGATTCAGGGCAACGGAGGCAGCAAGCAATTGATCGTAGCTGAGTCGCGCCTGCACGAGCTCCAGCTGGGCAATGCCACGCTGTCCACTTCAGGTATCTCCTTTTCCATCAAACTTACAGTCGTAGTGATGGTGATGATGATAGCAGTGATGATGGAGGTGATGACAAGGAATGTACTGATGACTCGTTAATTCATCAGGCTACAGAGTGAGCAACGAGAGCAGCAATTCAACATCGACGTACACCTACTCGACCACGATCTCCATCGGAGGTAAAAGGGCAGTGGAAGAGTTGAGTCTCGATCAGACGTTCACCTTCCACAAGAAGCAGACGAGGTACAACTACACCGGCATCGACTTTGCTCTCGCTCCGAGTTCGGTCAAGTGGAGCATCAACATCACTGGAGGATCATCAGCCAGCCAGGACAACAATCTCACCATGACCTACCAGCTCTCCACCCTCAACAACAACACTGAAGCTGCACAGAGGAAGTTCTTCGTGCGGAAGAGCTATCCACAGAAGGGCATGACCACCTATATCTTGCCTGCGTCGTCGTCTTCATCATCAGTGAGCGTGATGACATCGGTGGAGGTGTTCGACAAGGCAATCATCGATCAAGTGGAAGCCATCATCACACACGAGATGACCATCGTGGAGGTGAACGATACATCGTATGCCTTTGTGCTGCAGCTTCACTTCCCACCATTCAACACGTCACTCTTCTACGATCCCAACCTCTCGTTCGGCACGCTCGTCGGTAGCAATCCGTCATCAAGCGACGACACCAATGTGGGTCTGATCGTCGGCGTGACGGTCTCGATCGGCGTCGCTGTGCTCATTGTCGTGTCAGTTATTGTCGTCGGCCTGATCCTGCTACGACGACGAAACCAAAGGCATAGGAAGTACTTGTCGGCGATCAACTTCCACGCTTCGGACGGTCGTAGCTCCACTCCCTACGCTCTCGCAGAAGAACAGTCTGATCTATGAACATCCACTCCCGATCCTCACCAAGCACACAGTCATACTGTGGTGCTGCTCCCTAAGTTCATTCTAAATCTTTTTAACTCCGAACTGAGACATTCATGCCTCGATTCCAGTTTAGTTTCTTCCATGGTCACATGTTACCATTGCTTACCTCACAGCCCAGATATACGAGTACAGCTAGCGAGAGGACTCAGGCAGCATCAGGAACGACCTTGATCAGCAGCTTGCCAAGAACGGAGAGAGATCCTTGGTCGAACAGGGTGATGAAGGCTTTCGGCGCGCTCTCTAGGCCCTCGCTCACCGTCTGGTGCGACTTGAGCTTGCCCTCCGCGACCCAGCCGGCCATTTCCTGTATGGCCTCCGGATAGCGCTGGACGAATTCCTTTCGGGACACAGCGAATCCTTCCTTCCGGACATTCTTGATGAGCAGCATCATGTCAAGCCTGAGATAACGCGAATAGGAGTTAGGCTCCACACCATTGCCGACTTCTTGGCCACACGCAGCAAGGTACCTCGGCCCAGGGACAGCAAAGGGGTTGTCTTCATTGTAGATGGCCATCTGACCGCAGATGGAGATGCGGCCGTACTGGTTCATCTGCGTAGTTACAGCGTCGCTGATAGGACCGCCCACATTGTCGAAGTAGACGTCAATGCCCTTCGGGCACACCCTGGCGATGGCTTCCTGGAGGCTGGCCTCCTTCTTGTAGTTGAACGCATCATCGAACCCGAGCTCGTTCTTCACCCACGCAACCTTGTCGTCGTCTCCCACCGAACCCACCACACGGCAGCCTTGACGCAGGAGGAAGTCAATAGGAGTTAAAATTGCTACAGGCTTGCCGCACGTACCCTTGATCTTGGCGATCTGACCTACAAGTGAGCCCACACCACCAGCAGCGCCGCTCACGAAGACAGTCTCGCCTTCCTTTGGGTTCGTCACATCTGCATTCATCATCATGAAGTCGATGAGCACGAGGACAAACAGACATGAATGGATGAGTGAATGGAGTGGGATATACCTAAGAATCCGAAGTAGGCGGTCAACCCAGTCAGGCCGAGGACGTCCAAGGAGTTGCTATAGGACAGGCCCTTGGGCAACTTGTCCAGCTTCTGAGGGGGGAACGATGACACCGCGAGGGTTGGATTGAAGATGACGTGCTCTTGCCAAGGAATGTATGCTATTTACAGCCATCACGCGATGAGCAGGAGCGATGAAGGCTGGTACACGATACAAAGGGAAACCATACCCTTGATCCTGTCTCCAGGAGCGTAGTTAGGGTCAGCTGAGGCCTCCACGCGCGCTACACCAACCGAGTAGACCGGCTTGTTGAGCTCCAGCATGGGCACGAAGCTCATGCCGTGCTCCCTCATCAGACCACGCATGTACGGATCCACAGTGAGCCACTCTGTGCGCAGTAGGAGCTAGACGTCCACATGTGAGACGAGGATGGACATGACATCATGAAGCCACCGGTGGTATGTTCTTGGTACCTCGCCAGCCTGAAGCTGCTCGGGGAGCTGGACAGTGCCCGTCTTGAAGTTGGCCTCAGTAGGCTTGCCCTTGGCGAAGGAGGCAAACAAGATGGCCTTGGTGCTTGCGGGAATCGCTGTGCTGTTCATGCTGTTAGCTTCTATTTGTTGTGAATGTTGATGTTGATGTTGTTGATGTTGGAAATTGAAGGCAAGGAAGAAGCCTATTTAAAGGGTGGTTTGGTCTCAACTTGTGACCCAGCCATTGTCGTCGGAGAGTAAACAGAACGCCGTTCTTCTGGCCAATCCCAATTTGTGTGTGCGGTGTTGTCATTTTTTGATAGGTTCGCATTTTGCGAAATAAGAAAATATATATTCGGTAATGCTCCGGGCCAATCAACAATCCTTCTTGAATTGGGCGAAAATATTCCATTGGTCCGCAACATTACAGCGGTTGAACTGGACATATGGCTGGAGTACTGCCTTCATGTTCGAAATGCAAGGTAGAATGTGACGTGATGAAGCTTGTATTTGATACATAAACGAGAAAAACATGAACAAGCTGAAGGTGAGGGTGAGGCAGATGTTGCCCTTGCTGTCCCGTTGCACAAAAGTCGGGTTCAGACAAACAGGGATATACCACCACTTAGATCTGAGCGAGGGCCTGGAGGAGAAGAGGGAACTTGACGGAGCCAAGGCCAGTGAGGGGATCCCAGCCAGTGGTGGCGTTGAAGCCGTACTGGCAGCAGACCTGCTGGCCAGGGTTGCCGGCACAGCAGTTGTTCTCGCCGACAGTGATGTCGTTGAAGACAGGCGACTTCTGGGCGCCGAGCTGGTAGAGGGTAGGGTTGAGGAAGCCGACGGACGACTTGCCGATCGAGGCGCGGTAGTTGTTGACGAGCGAGATGAAACCTGCGAAGACGGGCGACGAGGCGGACGTGCCAGACAGGACGTAGGTCTGACCGCCGATGACAACAAGGTAGTTGTGACCCATGATGGAGACATCAGGGTAGCCACGGCCCTTGGTGTTGAACATGGACGTGGGGGGCAGACCGGGGGCGTTGTTCAGGTAGGCCTGCACGGCGCTGTCCTGGTACGAGGGACGCTTGAAGTAGATGGAGAAGCCACCACCAGTGGTGATGAGACCACCAGTCGACGACGAGCAGGCAATCTCAGGCTGACCGAACTCGGGACCCTGAGTGGCACCGACGGCGGTGACGTAGGGGCAGGTAGCTGTGGTGCGGAGTAGGAGTTAGTACAGCCTTCCAAGGATCCTTTGCCAGGAACAACCAAGGACGTACCAGGGAAGCTAGGGTTGAAGCCGCAGTACGAGGGGTTGTTACGGGCCTCGAAGTTGGCAACGCCGTCATCACCGGAAGAGACGCTGATGGTCACACCCTTAAGACCGAGCTTGCAAGCCTCAGTGTTGAAGCGGGTCATGTCGTTTTGGGGATCCTCAGTGGCGATCGAGCCGTAAGAGATCGAGTGCACGAGCGGCGGGTTGGGGGTACCCGAGAGCGCGACTAAGTAGTAGAGATGAGACAGAAAGTTAAGAAACCATTAGTCGGATGAATGCGCATTCATCAGGAAAGGTGATTGATCGTACTGATCCAATCATAGAAGGGATCCTGCGACGAGGCGGAGATCGACCAGAAGGTGGTGTTGGCGTTCTGAGCCATGGCCATGATGTACTGCACGTCGAGGTTGGCCTCAGCGCAGTTGTTCGGGTTCCACGAGCACTGCGAAGGATCGTTCGGGCCGACGACGGTCCTCACGGGGTTCTGCTGCAGGCTGTACTGCTGCTGGAAGGCCTGCAAATCAGAGGGGGAGAAGTTCTGACCGAGGGCTTCGAAGAGTGACTGCGAGACGCTCGGGCGGGACACAAGGGTGTTGTTGACTGGACAGGTTTCACGAAACGAAAGTTAGTTTTTGTTTTTCGTTTCAGTCCGTGAAACTTAACCTCAAATTTCGAACGTTTGGAATTTGATTTTGATTAGATTTGTCAGCGTGATGGAGACGCGTATTGCAAGGGCGTCCAGCGTGATCGTGTGAAGGTTTCACCACCAGAAAAACAGGACAAACAGAAAAATCAGGGGGCAGAGGAGGGGGCGCAGTACCTCCGTAGAACTGCCAGATGGTCTGGGGCGTGACGTTGCCGCTCTGACGGGCGACGTGGGTACCAGCAGGGCTCATCATGACGAAGTTGGCCTTGATGCTGGGGAAGCGGAGGGTATTGCTGATGAAGTCGATGGCAGCAGCAACCTGAATGGACATACGTTAATTTTTGTTCGTCAACTCAATTTTTCGTCCATCAAACTAACTTATGAGCGAAAAACTTGAGTTTGGGGGGAACGATGGAACGTACATCAGAGGGCAGGGAGATGGAGGTCGTGCGGCGGACGGCCATGCCGAGGCTCTTGGAAGTGAAGGTGTGGAAGCGGGCGCCGAGGAGACGCTCGAGCTCGGCCACGGGGGCGGTGACGTGGATGAAGTCACCGTTGGAGGCGGTCGAGTACTCGATGTTGTGGGCGCGGAGCCACTGCTCGACAGTGCGAGTGTTGGCGAAGTCGCTCAGCATCTGACCCACTTGATCGTGCGTGTAGCGCAGGTCGGCCTTGGGCGAGCCGGGCGTGGAGATCTCCATCAGGAGCGAGTCGCACACGGCCTCGGCATCGGGGCGGAGCTTGACGGCGATGGTGACGCTGTGGAGCTCGTCGGCAGCCGATCGGCCTCGGTTGGTCCAGTCGCCACGAGTGCACGAGCCCTTGAACGCGCACAGGGTGTTCTCTGGGGCGTAGAGGGGGACGATGGAGGCCAGTGCGCACTGCAGCACGACCGCCAGCACGACGACGGCGAGGTAGGCCTTCATCTTTGGTTGTGTGTGTAGATGGATGTGCTACCGAAGAAAAGAACTGGGCGCTGGTCGCTCCGGTGGGCAGTACTGGCGGTCTCTCAGACTTTTGATGGTAAATTAAGTGATCCTAAAGGAATGCACAAAATTTCCCTCGCCCAGGACGCGGCATACTTCAGATTTCATCTCGGGCGCCAGTATTGCTTCACGAAATCGCCGACAAAGCCCCGTGACTGGAGAAATGCATCAGCCGTTTCTTGTTTGTGCCTAGCACGAAAGCAGTTCCGGTAACGGCAAGGGACAACGACACTTCCTCTCCACTTTCAGGTTCATCACCGTGATCTGTATTTAGTACATCATCCATTCAATCCGTGATCTGTTTCTCACCCAGGGCTGATGAATCCAGCCCTCACAATCCAACAAAGGAGTAGAAGGCGGAGAACAAGAAGGACTCCTTCATACTGCTGGCACTGCTTGAGTCTGGCGTGATGGTGAGGAACGCAGTCGAACCGGGCTTCATCTCGAAGCTCCATTGGTTGGTCTTTGTCGCAGTCACTTGAAATACCTGCGCTGTCCCGATGATCCTTCCGTCTCGTGAGTTGTCGAATGTCTGGCCGGCAAGCGTCACGCTGGAGTTGGAGTAGGCTGATGAGCCCGTGAGGAAGGTCAGTTGCGCTTTGGCCTGCCACCGTCCCTGGGTGAGCTTGACCGTGACGGTCGAGTTGGGAGCATCTACCGCAATGTCGCGATGGTTGACGATGATCTTGCGCGTCTTCAGCACCGAGTCGCTCACTGCCCACGCGCTGAACTGTGTCACGCCTGAGCCGGTCACGTTGAACGCCGGGTTGGTACCGTTGTTGAGGTTGTTGATCGACTGGATGTAGGCGTTGGGCCCTCCGATGGTGCGCGCAAAGGCCAGCATGGCGTAGTACAAAGGATGCACGAACAGAATGTTGGTTGATGTGTACGTCCACGGACCATAGGACGCTGTGCTCGATGCACCGTGGAAGTTGAGGCCCTTATAGCCGAGAGCAGCTGCATTGAACAGCCAGTCGATGCCCCACAGTGCCGATCCGAAGGAGTCCGACACGCCTACAACTCCGCCGCACGAGATGCTGTTGGTCTCGGCCAGCCAATACTCGATTCCCTTGGCCTGCGCCGCGGCCATGCCGGCCAGCTGCATCCCCTTGGGCGACGTGTAGTTGTTGTCCACCAAAGTGGTGAGCACGGGCGTCGGGCCGGAGCCAGCGCAAGCGGTGAGCGGGTAGTCGTGGACGGAGATGGAGGCCAGTTGGGCGGTGTTGTTGTTGATGAATGTGGGCAAGTAGTTGAACCATCCTCTGTTGCAGCAGAACGTGCCGCCCTGGAACTTGATGTCCATGTTGATGGCGTCCTTCAGCGTCTGCTTGATGACACCTGCAAAGGTTCTCCACTGCTGATTGTACCTATCTCAGCCACGCACACCGCCACCATCATCAGTGTCACAGCAACATTCTTGTCATCAACGTAACTTGGGGAAGAAGGTACAAGGCAGTGTTCCAGGTGGACGAGTTACGATTGCCGTTACTCAAGTAGAGGTCGCACTCGTTACCTATCTCGAACGCCTTCAGGTAGTTCCACTGTGACGTGCCAAACTGGCTAGCGAGGTACTTGGTCTCGTTGATGGCGTAGTTGGGATTGTCGCCCTCACGGAAGTTGAGACCCATCACCAGCTTGCCGGCACCATCGCCGAGCTCGTTGAGGAACACACCTATCTGCTTGATGACCGTAGCCGGAGTTCCAATGTCTGTGACAGTCGAGACCGGCCACGTCGGCTGTGGAGCCCTCGCGACCTTAATCCTAGCGTACATTGATGTATGAGATTCTCCCGATCGGACATAAAAATGGGAATTGAAGCAAGCATCGCCGAGCGGAGGGATCCTGTACCAAGACGAGTCAGCGCTGCTGCCTCCAACACGTATCATGGGGACGGCACCAGTGGCGTCTTTGAGGTGACGGAACAGCTTCATGGTGATGTTGTAGTGGCCCGAACCGGAGGAAGGCATGAACAACGACTGGAGGTTCCACCACTCGACCGAGAAGCCGGAGAACGAAGGGTTGATAGGTCCGACGGCTCCGCCCTCGTTGGGTGCGTACGACGTGTCAAGGCTGACTTGGATGGACGAGTTGGCCTCCGCCACGGCTGCCAACCACATGATGGCCAGTAGTAATAGTATCACTCCGATGGTGCTCTCGCGTTGCTGCTTCATGGTGTCTCCTCTCTGGCCTCTTCTTTGCTGTTCTTAAAAGTGTGGCCCGAGCAGCACGTGATGGTGTGTATTGGAGCAACGCTCGGCGGCCGATTGGTGCGGGCTTTAAGTGAAGCCTGTCCATTGGCGTAAAAGGTCAAAACATGATGCACTCCACACAACCGCAAGGATTAATACCTGAACGGAGGTGTGTTCCTTCATAGAAACCTTCCTCCCCGTTTCAACTCACGTGTGCGTCCAACCACGTACGAGAGGTGCAGAACATGTTGCCTTTGATCCTTCATGTCTTGCGGTACAAACTGGCCCAATTGTGCTCTCAACCCAGAACTCCTGCCTATCAATGGCGTCTTCTCTGCGAAGAATGGTACACAACATACAATCACTTTGTGAAATTTGAAACGATTTCAAACTCGCCAACTCATTCTTCGGTGGAACAGATTTACAACACGTCCCTCAAGCCCCATAACGCAAGAACAAGATGGAGGAACTACCTGACGAGCTGCTCCTCGTCGTACTCTGGCATCTTCCCGTCCTGGATCTCGTGTCTTCCGTCCCCTTGGTTCGATAGCTGCACATAACAGGTCATCATCACAGGTCTCATGTTTAATGTTGCACCTTGCAGGTATGTCATCGGCTGCGTGGGCTGGCGGACGACGAAGCCCTCTGGCAGGGTCAATACCGGCGCCAGTTCTCGACATGGGTGCCTGCAATCCACTGTGAACGCATCAGCCCAGCACTGGGAAGTTGGAAGCTCAAGTATCGGCTCGAACACGCCCTGTGCAAGCTTGGCCTGACAAACAAGAGTGACAGTGACGCTAACAGAAGAGGGCAAAGGGAGGGCAGCGACCTGTTCGTGTTCGGGTTGATGGATTGTGAGCCGAATGCGCGCGTACGGGAGAACATGTGCTATGCGCACTACAGCCAGACGATACCAGACGCGCTCGTGCTGGTCTATCATCTCGACTTCATGGAACTTCACTGCAGCCCGGGCTATGTGCTCAGGGTGCCTGCAGAGAGTGAGGAGATGACGGTCTGGCGAACGTGGTGTGGAGATCGGGTAGGCTACTCGCTTCACCAGTATCCTGGCGAGAGCAGCATGGTGCACGACAGCTTGTGGTCGCTCGTGTGCAGCCACAAAGACTTGGATAAGCTGGAAGGCGACGTCATCTGGAGGTACCATCCCACATCAGTGTTGATGCATCATGAATTGAAGCAAGAGAAGATCATCATACCTACCTTGGCATCAACCCTGCAGTTCCTCTGATCTGGAGCAGTTGCGACTTGCAGCCTTGGGTCAAGTCAGCGCTCTCGAGTTCAGGGCAAGGATGGGAAGCATCCACCAGCCCTGGTCGATGCTGGCGAGCACCTTGGCGAGCACCTCCACTACACTGCGCTCGTTAATCATTCACAGTTCCAGCAGCTCAGGCAGGGTAAACGTCGCGCTCCAGCACATCGCGACAAGCCGAAACCAGCTGGAATACCTTTCCGTAGATAACATCACGAACCTACCCGACGACTTCGCAAGTACTCTCAACACTCTTCCTCGTATCAACGACATTGTCTCAATCATTGGTATGCTTTCGCAAAGCCTTCTCGGAGCTAAACTACAACTGATCATTCTGAACAGAGCACCACGTTAGATTGCGCACCTTGTGCGTTCAATTGAACATAACCTGCTTCAGTACCTTGCATCCAAGCCTTGAGTCCCTGGGCAGCTCACTGATACATTCTTTCTTGCAGGCGTTGCACACGAAGCGTCATGGATGCGTATCATTGAAGCTCTCCCGCGCAGCCAGTGCCTGGTCAAGCTCAAGCTTGTCTTCGAAGGGCAGTTCACGAGCAAGGTAGCTGAGAGTCTGGGTATTGGAGTAGCTAGTCTGCCTTCCGTTCTCCGAACCTGCGCGGGATCACAGCTGGAGAAGGTGAAGCTCTATGGCGTGCCTAAGACTCTTCTTGACCAGATCAACGCCGTAGTGCTGGCTGATCCTCTTCCTCCTCCGGTGGGCGTGAGCTTCAAGGCCTTGAAACGCCTGCCTGCAAGGCACAGCCGAGAGGATCCGATGGCCACACTATATACATGAGCTCTGTGTTGGCTGTAAAGGTTTGTTATTTAAATAAATTAAATGACCAGCTTCTCATGGCTCTCGCCCTGGGTGCGTCGCGTCCGAGAGAAAGGGGAGAGAAGGAGGAGAGAATGATAGGAGAGCAGAGGAATATAAAGAGAGCAGAGAAGCGATCACGGAGTGAGGAATGTGTTGGTAGCTATGCTGAAGGGCCGGCCGCGTCGAGAGAAAAAACCCATCAGCAAGAGGGCGGATGCAATGGTCACTGTCGTCAGCGAAAAGCGATGATGCCTGGGACAGAAAAACAAATGCTCAGCGCACATGAAGACGATCAAGTCGCAGTAAGATATGTTTACCTCCACCAAGAGGGACGTGCTGGTTTTTCCACGACTCGCACTTCCGCCCTCACGCTGTTGTCTGGCACCTCTGCAAGTGCTAAAGTGAGATGGTGATAGGAGGATATCCTTGCTTGCAGTTAACGCACCGACAACAACATTGGCAAAACGCTCAAGGTTGAAATAGAGGATGTTGGCCATGGAGTTGAGAGGCGCTACGGCCGAGATAGATCGTGAGCCTGACCCATATGCTCGCTTCGCGTGTCGCACTTGTCGGTAGGTAACGACATGTACATTGTCTGGATTCTTTCTACCGTGTTCCTCAAATAGCTCAACCTGCACGGAGGCAGATGAGAAGGATGCAACATTTAACTGCAAAGGCCAGGCAGGCGCACCCAAATGGATTTTGGCCACATAGAAGCGTTCTTGATGATCTGCCCCTCTTCAAGCCCCTTTGATGTGTACCGAGCGCAATTGCCCCGCTCTGCCAAATCCACTGGCAACCAACCTACAAAAAGGGCTGAATTCAGCATCTCCTCCATAAGCTGACGAGGAGCCAGCTTTGCAAGTACCCGCAAGGAAGTTATAGAGTGGAGAAAAGAGCAGAGAAAACTTGGCGCCCTTCTCTACTTCCTTTCGCTTGAGACGTTCATAATACTCGTGCATCGCCAGTATCTGTTCTGCTGGCAGCTCTTCGATTCGGACTGAGATCATCGTTCTGAGCAAAACATGGTGAGTTCCCACTTGGAACAAGGCTCATTCAGTTCTACGGTATCCAACCTGTTGTAAACTCCGCCCTGTTCGTTGCCGTTGTCGAAGCATGTACCATAGAGGTAGTCGCAGGGATCAAGAAAGTTAACCATCTCCTTATTCGGCTGGCCCACAATGTTCATCAGCTTCTGCTCACCATTGGGGAGCGTGTACCGCACCGCCGCACTTTGGAGAAGTGAAGACCAACTGATGGTTAGTGGCACTTACAACAAACGGGCAAGAGCTGATGTGCTACGTACTGCCCATAAGGGTTGCGAGAGAAACCATAAGAGGAAAAGGGCAGAGCAAAGTCAGCATACGGCTCCACGAATATGTACTCGACCGCTGGCGGCTTGTCAACGCCTGCAAGACCAAGCATGTGAGTGTCTGTCACTGCCACTTGTGCAGCTCGCTCCCCACACAGCTGCTTCTTCAAAGGACGTTACCTAGTGCGCGATCGATCTCACTGAGCACGACGGCCTTGTTCGTTATTTCACTGCCACCTGTACCACGGATTATGTTAAAATAAGTATTGGGCACCAACCAATAAATTTTTTTACAGGCAATTATTTATCTTGAAATACAAAATGGTAATGCAGATAAAAATCGATAAAAACATTATCATTTTGAGCATAAACATTGGAAAAATAAATAAAATAAAATAAAAGTTAAAAAATCAAGAAATAAAAATACTAAATTAGAAAATAATACAACCATACCGGGAGCGCCAAAGTCCTTGGAGATGCGGTACTCCTGGTAGAGGTCCTCCACGTACTGCTCCTTTTCCTCTTCAAAGACGGCCACCATAGATGGAAGCAGGCTCCCCACTCGCGGCAGCACGGAAGCTTCTTCATCATCGATGTCATCGATATAATCTATGCCTTCAGTTGATTTCCTCATTTTCCTCAAGTAAGTAGAGAATCGAATTGAGATGTGTTGCTGGATTCGAATCTTGTATGTGATGTATGTATGTCCTCGTCCTTGCTCAGGTCCCAACGTCCCAACTGGAAAATTGCAGAATGGCTCTACTCGAGTAGAGGAGATAATCAAGAGATGGATTTGGCAACACGTAGCACAATGTGATCGAATGATCTATCGATCAAATGTGAAAAGAGATCGATTGATCGATCACGTACTACACCAGAGAGGGAGATGAATTAGGTGTGTGCTGATTTTCTTCGTTTTTTGCAGAACCGTTACGGTCACCGCGAAAACGGCAGAAAGCGGAGGCATCTGAAATATGCTCCATTTCTTGATATGGAAAATATCTGGCGTTTCAAGCGTCATTGTTGGAATATTTCAGGCCTCGTAGTACTGGTGCTGGTGTTGCTCAAGCCAACATGACATGCCATTTCCACAGGAAGCAAGCACCTCTGTGTTCAGTCACGCTCGGGGTATCCACGGCCAGGACCATCAAGACCTGGCGAACTGCTCGCTTCCTAGGCATGCTGGTGGGACTGCTCCTGCTGCGAGGAGATCTCCCAGTTCATCCTGGAGGCGGGTGTGGTGGGTCTTCGGCAAGTCCGGTAGTGGCCGACACGGTGTCCCACTCAAAGTGAACATTGGTGCTGTGACTTGGCCAAAGTCAACGGGCCCGTAGGATTGGATGTTCATAGTGCGGGATCCGCGATCCTCTTGCATTCGCTAAGGTTGTGTGAGCCTACTACTGTCATGTTCGGTTCTTCCAAGTGGTCCCGACTGTGTCTTCATCACAGTGGTGTGTTTATCTCTCTGCAGGACCTGAATATTTGAAATCGCAGAACGGATCGCGGGCACCATACCTGTAACCCCGAGAGAGTGTACCACCGCTGTGAAGTGCACAAAAGTTCAGGTCGGGCAAAAGGTCACCACGGCCGGAGGACCAGAGAGCGAGCACACGGAACAGGAGCGGGGAGAGAAAAGATTGGAGGACTCGACCCGGAGGGCCAAGCTTGGCGAAGAAGGCTCCGCGTGGCCGACCCTCTCTCTCTATATCATCAGTCAGTGACACCACCACTGACTGATCTTCTTTTGGAAGAAGGGACAAAGAGGGAAAAGTGAGGGGAAAGAGAGAAGGGGGAGTGAGTTATTACGACAAATAGATGGCGATGATGATGCAGGCGTCATCCTACGGGGGATCCGGAGGGAACACAATCCAACAACAGCAGAGGGCCAAAGGCCTCCTCGCCCTCCTCCAATCCATCCACTCATGTCTCAAGCGGTTCGTCATCATCATCATCATCCCCCTAACACAACCCATCCCCCCACCCCTCACTACCTCCCCTCTTCATTCTCCTTCTCCTCTCCCTCATCGGCTCCGTCCGGGGGCAACCCCCCCCCGCGTCTTCGATCTTTTATCGCCACTTTTTTCTCGTCGTTTTCGATCTTTTGTTTATTTATTTTTTTTTTGAAAAAATTCTTTGGTATTTTTCTCAAATCAACACTAGCCAAGCAGTGTTGTTGAAATTATAAATGTTCTAAAATTTATTTTTAAAAGAAAATAAAATGTTCAAAGTGTTGGTAACTCATGACCATCGTTTTGAAAAAGATAATTTAAACCCTTTATTCAATTATTTCCCCGCTTAAATGATTTTAGCACCATTTTTTTCAAAACAAGAACAAAAATATATTAATACTTCATTTTCCAATGAGCGATGACTGACCGGTGGAGGAAATGCAGATGGGACAGAGAGTTCTTTCCTGAGGAAGATGACTCGTTTGCGCAGCAGGTGAAGCTTCTCTCCCGCTCGGCGGCCCAGACAAAGCTGGATGCCCTCTTGCAGCTCACAAAGGTAGCGTCGACGATGGTTAAGTTAAGGTGGACTTATAATATCATTCTGACATCGACGAACGGATGTACAACACAGGTGATGGAGGGAGTGCCTTTATCGGAACCAAAGGAGGAGTACTTTCGTACCCGTGCTGGAAGGCTTCAGAACCTTCAAAACACCCTCGCCGCTGATGATGTAGCGTTTCCTACTTATACGTTGATTGCGTGCATTCATTCTGCTGATCCGCGTACAGGTTCCGATGCAAGCCACGCTCCGCATTCTGCGATCGCTTGATTTCGCCATATGGCAGATCAAATCGAAGATTCTCTTCCTTGCAAAGGTGCCGCACCTCTCGCCTGCATGCGATCCCCTTGCAAGAAGTATCTCTGATCTTAGCAATTTATGCCACTCAGGCGTGCACCAGTGTCACTTCCACTGTGCGCCTTCGATCACTTGCGCTCACTATTCTTCATGTGTCTTCTATCATGACGGTGCGTTCTTTACTTCCTTCAAAGCTAACCTGGTTCTAGGTCTATTCCTCATGACTCGTGTGTAGGACTATGATTCCCATGTTCGAGAGACGATGGAAAAGATCCAACAAAAGCGGAAGGGACGAAGCGTACTGTCAGCCTATACACCTGCAAGTGTCGTCAAACCTGAGGGAAGCAACGCTGATGGTACGCATGCCATGCTCAATTTGAGCCTTCAACATTCTCACGGTCTTCTTTTCCCTTCAGCGCCAGACGGCGACCCACAGTTTGCTTCACCCATGTCTCCGACTTCGCCTGTATCTCCCGTTTCGCCTACCTCTCCCGTGTCTCCGAGCTCTGCTTCGCCCACGTCTCCTGTTTCTCCTCAAGCAGAGTGGCTTCGGCCAGGAACCAAGGTTTCACCAGATGATCGTAAGCAGCGAACTTTCTCACTCGGCCTTTCCCGATCGGCCACGACGTCGGCCGAGAACCTTAGCTCCAGAGACAATCAGGTAACGTTTCCCTATACACTCTTTTCACCTTTTTCCCTTAGCTTTGACTGATGTGCTTCCTTGATCAGACGCTATCTGACGAAATACCAAGTTACGGCGAGAGTGTATCGGTAAGCTCATGTTTAAACATTCCTCTTGCTCTTATATGCGGTACTAATCATCACAACAGCCTAGCACCAGTGCAGAAAATCAGACGACGCCGTCTTCTTTGTCTTCGCCCTCACCTTCTCCGTCGTTTTCTGAGTCGGAATCTTCACCTGCGGCTTCTTCCCCTTCTTCTTCCTCTCCACTCTCAAGTAGGGGTAACCGCCCGCTCCCGCAACCGCCTCGACGGCAGAATGGACTTGCTGTGTCGCAGGTATGTGATACATCGTACCGTTGATTGCATTCAGAGCTGATGTTTGTCCATGTAGCCTGTAGTTGCAGGCCGAGGACGTGCCCGAGGAATTGGACCAAACAGAAGTGCCGAATCTATATCCACTCTCTCAAGCTCTGCTCCGTCAGCTGCCTCCATACTGATTAGTCCTTCCTCTGCTTCGTCATCTTCGTCCTCATCCTCTTCTGCCAAGTCATCCACCTCAACTTCGCCAATTGTTTCTCCTCCTGTTCCCAGAGTACCACCATCACCACCAGCACACCGAATCAAGAACCGTACTGTTACGGCGACCTCTCTCTCCGCCGCTGCCATCTTAGAGAGAATCAACAGTGCCAATGCTGCCGCGGCATCTCCTGCGCCGATGTCATTTAGCCCTTCACGCGGAAATGCTGTGATAGTATGCACACGACGCTATATTATTCCTGCTTTGTGAACATAAACTAACTTGAACTTCTTGCAGTCTAAACCAGAGAATGACAGCGACTCCGAGGCAAAGGATAGTCGATCGCTATCTGCTCCCTCATCACCAGCGATCGAGAAATCATCCTTGCGGAAGAGCAAGACTACACTGGGACAAATCAAGCGTGCTCCACCTCCACCTTCTCAGTTCACTGAAAACAATGGTAAGTTCAGTTATGCTTGGTCGTTAGAGTTGATCGCATGATCTTCTTATCTGTTGTAACTCCTATAGATGCTGCAGCAATTGTGTCTCCTACCTCGCCGACTGCAACGGACGTGGAGATGGCTCCTTCAGGTAAGCGAATCCTTTTCCTTCTGAGAAAAGCTCTTCAATCGTTGAGCCATTCCTTTTGTGCAGCTGAGGAGAAACGACCAAAGCCAGAAGGAGAGCTCAAGGCCAAGAACAAGCTCCATCTTGATATTGCGGAGAGTAAACGGGATCGAGACAAACGAAAGTCAATGTTCTTGTCCATGTCCATCGATTCACGCGTCGCCCTGCCGGACGACCTCATCATCACCAAGCAAAAGATAGGAGATATCAATGCGAACAAATCGGCTCTTGGCAGCCAGATTCGTGCTGGCGATCGCCTGAACGGAATTGATCTCAATGAGCTTCTCGATGAGGGCGATGAAGATAGCGGACCCAGCCTTTCGCTTGACTCTAACTCATCGTTCCTAGCTCCGAGCACCGGCCAGGCCAACGCAGGCAGTACTGAAAGTACTTTACCCGCTTGGCTATCTCACATCGTGGTTTCCAAACTCTAAATGTCGATTCAACTCAGGTCGGAAGGCGCTTCTAGGGAGCGCGATGGACATGCTGGGCAATATGAGCGAGCGTGATATTTTGGAGAAGATCGACCAAATGCATACGACTACGACCGAAGACAGCAGTGCTGGCTCGACGGAGCTGTCAGGCTACCGCGTCACAGAAGTGCTGCTGATGCCCAAGGGCAGCCTCAACTTGGCTTACCGTGGGCTCACATCTTTGGGCGACGATGTCTTCCAGCTTCCCATGCTGACAAGCCTCGATCTCAAAGGCAACAACATTAGTGTCGTTCAACCTGATGTCTCCCGCTTGGTGTCATTGACGAGGTTAGATCTTTCACGGTACGTCTGCCTACTGTTGATGGAGTTAAATGGAGTGAGCGATCGACTCACGCGTCTTGTTGCAGAAATCAACTCTTGCAGCTTCCTTTAGAGTTGAAGAAACTCACCGGTCTCACGGATCTGAGTCTCCACCGAAACCGTTTCAGCTACCTTCCCAAATGGTACTACATTCTTCTCATAGACGGCGTGATCATGTTTAACCCATGTTTTCATTCAGGATGGGGGAAATGACACAGCTGCAGGTTATTGATGCCTCTCATAACAAGCTCAAATCGCTGCCTGCAGAGATAGGTACAGCTCATCCATTTTGTAACTGTGAGATATCTTGTCAAGTTTAGCTAACTGCTTGTGCGCAGGCACTCTCACCAACCTCAAAGAATTCAACCTGTTGAGGAACGAGCTGGAGGGTCCGCTTCCTCTAACATTTTCACAACTTACATCGTTGAAGCTGCTTGATCTCTCTGGCAACCGATCCCTCGGTACCTTCATCATCATCATCAATTGCTGCTCAGGACACATGACTCACCTGGTTTTCTGACAGGCCCACTCAATCCTATTGTGTTCGCGCCTCTTCAATCTCTCAAAACTCTGCGACTATGGGGTTGTCTTTCCGTCACTGCCTTCTCCGCGCCAGCACGGAAGAATACCTCAACCAGTGACACTATCCCCGCTGGTACACCATCTCAAGCGCTTGCTCTGGCATGTGGTACAGTCCTATTAACGACGCCTTATGCACAGTCAAAGTCAATGACGAAAGCTTTGAAGAAGAGGTAAACAACACTCCGCGGTCGAAAGGAAAGGAAAAGGAGCGAAGCGCTACAGCCAACACGAAGCGTCCACGCGTCCCAAGTGCTATCTCTAAGCCGCTTCTTAAGCCCAAGGAGGCTTTCTACAAACAGCGCTCGATGTCCACCGCTGAGGGTACTTCCCTTCATTCCTTGCTTGTTTCAATTGTTTCCGACCTGATCGATCGGTACGCAGACTCCGGTACACCGCGTGGCGAGGAGGCACTGCCTACGAAGTTCAATCATGTGTTTGCTTTAGAGAAGGTGATAGCATTTATGCATGAACTCGAAGAGATCGTGCTCTCTGGCAATAGGCTCCACCAGATCTCTGGGTTTAAGGAGACCTTTTACACTGGTGTGTTTCCATCGTACATTCAGTTCAGATGTCACTGGCTCACTAATGTTCCTCCTCCTTCACACTAGATGGTCTGGGAAAGCTAACGTACCTCAATCTCTCATCCAACTACCTTACCTATCTTCCTGCATCCATATGCCAGCTACCAGGACTCACAATGATCGATGTTTCGGTACATGATGACCACCTCCTTAGCATCGAGCGCAAACTTGCTGATAGATCGCTATGTCGCTTGATTCATCCATTTGCTCTCTCTACAGCACAATAAGCTACAGCTACTGCCCCCAGAAGTGGCGCGCTTGAGGAAATTGAAAACGTTGATTATCGAGGACAATCCGCTTCTTTCTCCTCCTGCCTCCATAGCCAAGTACCTTAACTTGCTACTGATCGTTAAGATACGACAGCAACTTATTTGAAAGCTTCATTTCAGGCGAGGACTTGACCAAATCAAGAGCTACTTCAACGGATTGCTTCAGGGCAATACCTGGGATGCCTATGCCATGGAGCAGATCCAAAAGTGCGTCTTCATGTCCCACTAGATTCTTTACAACTGGACACTGAGAATCCATGTTATTCATATGCAGAGCTGGTGCAGAGGAAGGCGGTGTGGAGGCCATCCGTGGGATTCTAACTTCCTGGCCTGGCCGCCCTATCATCTCCCACGCTCTCCATTTCCTGAAAGAGCACAAACAAGGTATGGTAGCCACATGTTTTCTTTTCCTTCCGACTGAGCGATGCACTGACTCATCATGGACTCTTCTACTTAAGCGCTCGGCAAAAACGCAAAGGAGAAGTATGTCGTCAATAAGCTACGATTGTTTTTGCAGTTATTGTCGTGTGAAGATCCAGAAGTGACTGGCATGGTCCTCGAACGCATGCAAAACTTTATCGGTATGCTCGTTTTCATTCATTGCCGATCCTCAGTCGTTACTGACAGCCTCTCTTTTTCAATGTTGTACAACAGTCAAGCGACCACAGCTCGTCATATCCGAGAAAGGAGTGGGCTGGCTGATCAAGGTTATGAAGGCCAACTTGGTATTCCAGCGACCTCTTCTAGGTACATTCCGCTTCCTCCCTTGACGATTCGATCGTCATTCTGAGTTCCATGCGCTTTACTGCAGAACACAAAGCGGCGTGTCTACTGGCTGAGCTATGTACAGCCATGTCAGCTGCAAGTCGCGCCGATCTGTATCCTAGCCAAGGTGCTACTCATCGCAAGTTACGTATTCAGTTTGATGCAACAACTAACCATCATGGCAGATCCCAGAGCAAGTAGAACTCCGCTGTCCTTCGACCAGACGGAAGAGCTTGCCAAGACACTTGACCAACTCGAGGTGCCCGCTCAAATATGCCGTCAAGCGGGTAAGAGCTTCCAGTGAATCTCTATTTATCTTTTGATGAAGACTAAGAATCTCTGATGGAACAGGTCCTACATTTTGGCAACATTTTGTTACGATTGCAAGAGGTGACAGCCGACACTTGCCTACTTTGCTTGCTTTCACCTTTTCTGGCATGGCCACGGTTCACCGACATATTCCCTTCGAGGAGATCGGTTCGTTTGCCAACGACTTGAGATGCTCGTTCGATGATCGCTTATATTGTTTCTTTAATCAGAATGGGGTGGCAAGATTGGTGGCGGCGTTAGCGCCAACGTTTTCCAGTGTAAATGGCAGGGAAGAGATGTTGCGGTGAAGAAGTATCACACGCAACTCGTCAGTAAGCAGGAGGTACTAAATGAAGTGGCCTTCCTGAGTATCCTCTGTGCCAGAGAAGTGCTTCAGTGCCTCGGAGCGTGCGTTGAAGACGACAACTGCTTCATCGTCACTGAATACTTCGCCAACGGCAGTGTGTACGACATGCTCCACGGAAGAAATACTGAAGGTATGCCTTACACACGCAAGAATGTCTCAGCTTTGCGCTAATTGAGTGTACAGCTGCAAGGAAGCACTGGGATTTAAGAACAGCCTCCTCGATGGCTCTGGACATCGTCCGTGGATTGGCCTATCTCCACGCGATGAACGTGACCCATCGCGACATCAAATCACAGAACATACTGGTACGTACAATTGAACTAACCGTGGAAACCTATCCGCTGCTCAACGTTTGTGTTCCCAGATACGAGAGGATTTGAGCGCATGTGTAGCAGATTTGGGTATATCCCGAATTGTTGGCCCAAGGATGACCAAAGCGATGGGAACACCTCGTTACATGGTGCTTACTCTGCTCACTGTCACATGAATGCCGTTGTACTGATTCCATATGTTTTACGTGCGACGTAGGCGCCGGAAGTGATCGGAGGTAAATTGTACGATACATCAGCGGACGTTCACAGCTTTGCCATTTTGTACTGGGAGCTTATCACCGGGAAGATGCCCTACGGTGAGCTTCAAAACGGCTGGCAGGTCCCTTTCATCCTTCCTGAAGCTCAGTTTCCTTATCATCAGCTCATTCCTGCTGCTTCAATTCCTCCAGGTTGCTGGGGCTGTGACTGCCGGCAAGCGGCCACCGCTCGATGAGAGTTGGCCAGTCATGATCAAGGATGTGCTCAGTCGATCATGGAACCCCGAACCAACCACGCGACCTCCCTTCAGCGAGCTTCTGCCGATCATGGAGGATATCGTGCGTGACCTTCCCGCCACGCCGGCAGCGAGCAATCAACTGGCCGATTGATCTGCATTGGCCAACCCAGTTTGGATGTACAACAAGCAAATCAAGAAAATTTCATTCAACTTTCCAGGAATATTAATGTCGACACTTGGAATGTGTCCGAAATGAATTTGGGAAAAATGAGATAATCTTCGATTTGCGCAGAAATCAAAGTGTTCGATCTCGTGTAGCGCGACACATTCATTGTGACATCATCAGAAAGCACACAACAATGGCGAGCGTAGTCGAGTATGGAGGCAAGACGGCCACCTACGAGTGGACGCAGACCAAGGATGAGGTGACTGTGAACGTCAAGGTCCCAGCCAACCTCAAGGCTCGCGATTTCGTTGCCAAGATTCAAATGAAATCGATCGAATTCGGTGTCAAGGGTCAAGAGCCTCTACTCAAGGGCACATTCCCAGGCACCATCAAGACGGCTGAGAGCACGTGGACGAAGGAGGGCGATACCGTGGAGATCAGTCTCAGCAAGGAGCTCAGGAAGGAGGAGGATTGGTGGGATTGCCTGGTCGAGGAGGACAAGGAGAAGGAGGGCGGCAGCATCGACGCCGAGCTCATCGAGGCCTCCAAGTACCTCGATGAAGGTCTGCTGCGGCAGGTCAAGCAGAAGAAGCTTGAGAAGAAGGCCGCTGAGGCTGCTGCCGCCAATGGTGGTGCTGCCCAGCCCTCAAGCTGAGCAGACAAGTGAGATTGATTATTCTCACAATATATAATTTATTGTTAAATAAATAAATTGTAAAATGGCAGCAATACGTGTCATTAGTGATAAATAGACAGCATTCATTAATGGTCTTTTTATAGGTCTATTTTGTTTTTAATAGTTCATGGTTACACCAGCGTGTACTAGTGTGCATTCTGGCTGGGCAAGAAAGTGGGTAAGTCAGTGATATGTTTTAAACACTCCTGCGGCAAGCCGTGTGGCGCTGTATCGTAGTTGTACAGTCTGCTCTTTCCGTAACTCCTACGTTCCTACGACTCCGTGCGCTGAGGCGAGTACAAGCAGAACAAAGACCACAGAACACGGGACGCATTTCTTTCTTTGAATAAAATTCCAAACATGTACGATATTCGTAGTTGTTGATTCTTCACATACCTCTCTCGTTGCAAAGGAAGAAAAAGAAATTCATAAAGAAAATGTACCAGGACACGTGAAAAGAAACGGTAAACGTAGAGCACGCACCGGTACCTTGGTGTCGCTGCTGCAGTACGCGCTACATCTGCCACCGCTGGGGAAAGCGAAGGAAAAGAACGGGAGGTAACCCCACCACCGCAGGCAAGGCCGGCCCCATCTGCTGCAAAGTTGGTAGGGAGGAGGAATCCCTCTACACACGACACCACAAACGGGGCACGAGGCAAGTAGAGGCACAACAAGAGATCGAGACCGGCCTCAGTACCAAGAGAAGGTGTCCCTTTGTTCGAACCCCCGGTTCCCTTCCATCCTCAATCGGCCGACATCCCTCTACACGAAACTTTGTCATCTTCTACTGCTGCCTGGTACTTTCTACATCGTTGCCGTTGCCTCTAGCGAGTCGATGATCGAGGCCTGGATAGAGGTCACATCTAGTATCACACATCGGCGCGTAGCTTCACAAATTAAGCATCTGCATCCAGCGGCGTCTCTCTTTGCAAAGGCCGCATCCGGAATCCCCTTCATTCAGGACGGGTCGATTGTCATTTTGATTTGATTTGATTTCATCTGAAATTCACTGCCCGAGCCGTCATCTGCCACTTCGTTCGAGATGTCGCGGTGGGGCAGCCTCTTTGGACTGCGGCGACCGGAGAAGTTCTCCCTCGAAAATCTCAAGTGCGCACAGCCCTCTTATTTTTATGTATTATAACATAACATATGTATTTATTTATTTTGTGTTATTCATCGTTTAATTTAATTTATTTTATTTTTAACTTTGTTTTAATTCTCAATTATTATATTCGTACAGAAAAAGTAGAACAATTAAATAATAATTAATACATTACAACAAAATTAATACGGAGGTAAAATATATCGGGCCTGTCCCATTGGTGGGCGGATCCGTCAGAACCCAATAATGAAAATTCACAAAAGAGAGAATACTCACTCGTTCCTCATTTTGGCCCGCAGGTATCTGCATGAGACACTCACACGAAATGCAGTCATCACGGAGAAGAATAAGGCACGTGAATCCACACAGACGGTTTCCTAGGCAAAGAAAACGAACGTGCTCAGGTCAGTGCAACATGTATTAACTCTCGGCGTGGTGTTCGTGACACAGAACCTGGTGATTGAGTCGCTGCGGCAGATGTCCGAGGTTCTCATTTGGGGCGATCAGAACAACGTCCCACAAATTTTTGAGTATGTGCCCCTGATATGTGTTATTGAAGCGAGCGACCTTCTCACCAAGTGAACTGCAGCTATTTCTTGGAGAAGCACATGATGGCGCACTTCCTCAATATTTTGTCGCAAAAGACTAGTCAGCAGGTCAAGGTCCAGCTGTTGCAAACCCTTAGCATTCTGATCGCAGGCATCAAGAGTGAGCCTCACTTGTGTATGCGCTTCCGTTCCTCCTTTGTTAATTCCATGAAAAGTCGCTGACATTGGAGTCTGCAGATTACATGCTGTCTAACAATCACATAAACGAGCTGATCACACATCGTTTTGACTTCTCCAATGAGGTGCAACTTCATACCTGCGTTACAATACCACATGTGGTGATCTTATCGGTTGTATTGCAGGAGGTGCTTGCGTACTACATCTCCTTCCTCAAGAGCCTGTCGCTCAAGCTGAACGACAATACACTGCAGGTATACGGCATATCAAATTTCTGCTTTACGTATAATCGCTACTTACGCTTCTTACACACAGTTTTTCTTCAACGAGTCCGAACATGATTTCCCTCTCTATACGGAAGCAGTCAAGTTCTTCAACCACTCCGACAACATGGTTCGGACGGCCGTGCGTAACTTGACTCTTAATGTGTATAAGGGTACGAATTCGCATTCTTCCTAATGTATGGGATGACATAGTGCTCATTTGCTTCTTGATGCAGTCGAAAATGAGGCCATGAGAAGGTTCATTTTGGATAGGACGACCGCTCCCTACTTTTCCAACATTGTGTGGTTTATAGCGGAGAAGTGCCGTGCGCTCGATCGTCTTGTTGGTCTTTCGTCCACGTACCTCCACCTTCGCTCTTCCTTTTTGACGTAGATGTAAGTTAACTTGTTTGCTCTCCCAGTCACATTGGAAGTCGACGAGAGCTTGCGGCGGGCGTAGACGAACTACTTGATGTGTTCTATTATATCAACGACATTTTTCATCTCAAAATGTCCACCATGAACAAGGTATTTCAGTAAGAGATGCGATGAATTGGAACAAGTTCACTTAGCCGTGCTGTGCAGGTGTTGGCTTCACATCTTCTCGAAAACTTGTTACTCCCACTTTTCCGCGGCTCCCTCATCGGCCGCGTTGTGGGCTCTCAGGAGCGTCTGAGCCCTGGCCTGGCTCTCTTTCTGCTCGCGCAAGTATTCCACATTTTCTCACACAAGGTACCTTAATTATGTGGCTACCTCTGATCACCGTAACGCTAATAATTTTCATCCCTTGTACATCAGCGACTGATCGACACGTTGGGCGCTGCGCTCATTCACCCCAACCCAACAACTTATATCCACCAAATGTTGAAACATACGGGAAGCAGCGAAAACCTGATCGTGCTCAGCGGCACAGCTTCGGCCATAACCACAAAAGGTGACCTTGAGAAAGTCAATGATTATATCCCTTTGCCTCCTTGCTCACTCTCTTCATCTTCTAGATATCAAGGAAGCCGGCCCTTCTCATTCCTCGCTGCCCGCCTATGAGAGCGGAGGTTCTTCATCAAAGTTTCATAAGAGGTGAGTTTCTTATCAGACTCCAGCTAAACGAGTGTTCACTATTAAAGCTTCTGTCATTATTTAGATCCAACTCTGTGCCATCGTTTGGCGTGTTTGAGGAGGCCAATTCTACGACGCCGGCGGGTGTAGTAAGCACAAACAATACTCCCGTTTATGCCAAGAGAAATCGATCACCTTCGAAATCGAAAGATCTACCAGCTCCTAAGAGCAAACCTCGACGTATATTTGGACGTAACACCACAACTTCAACGGTTAGCTCGAATGCACCCAAGGACGACGAGAGCAAATCACAGGGTAAATCCCCGATGAAGGTTGGCCTTCTAGCATCCCTTCTGCGAAGTAAGAAAGAAGCAGCTGAGAGCAAGGAAGAAGGAAAAGATGCACCCGAAACCACCGAAGATAAAACAGAGAAAAGCGAAACGACGGATGCGCCCGAGAAGGAGGAGCGGCCAAGCGGAGAAGATGGCGCGCCCTTCCCTGGCATCCCGCTGGCAAGTGAAAACATAGATGACTTCAACAAGTTAAGTGGACGTCGCGAGGGAGCTGACCTAAACGTCAGCAGCGATGATGTCCATGGAATCTCTGCGGCACAAGCCAGCGAGGAAGAAAAGCAAGACGAGAACCAACCTTCCTCTCACTCCGTGGAAGATAATGCGGTTAGCTCAGAGAGCGTGGAGGACAAGCCTGAAGCTGACGTGGAGAAGGCAGCCCATTCATCACCAACCAGCCCAACCTCTCCCCGTAAAAATAGCTCTGCTGCTGAGGTCGTACGCGATGTAGCTGAGCGCAGAGAACGACGCAATCGGGCTCGTAATCGCCGTATGCAGGGCCGAGCGAGGGCGAGGGCTGCTGCGGCCGCACGTGACAACACTCCTAAGGGCATTGCCGCAAGGTAAACCCGCCCACTTCCTCATCAGTTGTATTCTCGTACTTATCAGCCATCCCCCTTCCAGGAATAAGTATAGAGATGCCATCCTCGTCATTCTTGAGGACGGCGAGGACAATTCAATCCTAGCCGCAATGGCCCTGTTATACGCTTTGCTGCGCAATCCCTCAATCGATAAGCCCATTTTACAGGCTTCGAACTTTTACCCGCTACGGATGTCCAAAGCAAAACAGCTTCTCGATGCCTTGACGGCTGTTTCGCCTCGAAATGAAGATGCACTACCCTTCGATTCCCCTGATAAGGAACAAAAGGTATTCACTGCTTCGTGCCGAATTGATGAAGTATCTTATATTGGCTTCTGCAGCACGAGAGTCTTTTCGTAACAGGGTCACCTCCACCACCACTGACGCTTGTTGAGGAAGTTAAACAGCCTGTGGTTCCTTCAACTGAAGCGAGTACCTTACCTGCTGCGTCAGCGACCAGTCAGCAAGAAGATACTCCTTTGAATAATGTACATAGCACCGTGGAAGGCGACCAGACCAGTGCAGCTTGTAAACACGACGATAATGAGGGAAGTACTACGGAAAGCACTGATAATCAACAAGATGCCGGGAACCAAGCGCAGATTGACGAGGAGGAAGAGGAAAGTGGCGATTTTGAGGACAGTACTGACGTCACCGAGAGTGAGGAGGAGGAGGATAGAAGGAGTCGCATACGGTATGTGTAATGTTATGTACTGCATTTACTGCCCGAGATCGCTGAATGACCACGCATGTAGGAGTGCTGTGCTAGAGTGGATGGGCGACGAAGAACGTGAGAGGCGTAGTGCTCAGGCTGAGAAGGGAGAAGAGCGACGAGCACAGATCCGTAGCAGGCGCAACACTGAATCGCAGCAGAGAGTTCCCTCTAATGAAGATTGGAGTGAGAAACTGTTAAATATTCTGGTACCTTGCGTGCACTGGAGGGCAATCACAAAGCAGCACTGGACTCACGTATCAACATAGGTCAAGAGCCATACGTACCGGCTCACTACTGTACAGTTAGCGGCGATACTGCTCAAGGAGCTGGTTTACTGCACTGATACCGATTCCAACCTTAATGAGCGTCACATATCTCTCCTTCATGTATGGCCATTCCCCTTTATCCTTGTGCGACGTGAGTGAACCTAATTCTTCTGTCTTTGTTGCTACAGATGGCGTACGACAGCGTCGTCGATAAGGTGAAGCAGCGATTGAATGGATCGCTCGGTGGCATTTTCTTGCAGTTGTTCGAGGAGGAGATGTCTAAGTATCGGCGTACGTTTACAAATCATCGTTAATAATGCCTTGCGCATTCTAAACGTTCACTCAAACAGAACTCAACTTTGAGGACATCGTAACCGATTCGTCCCCGCTTTTGCCCGTCTCTGCAACCACTTTCTCCGATCTACGTATATTTTCCTTTCCTCTTTTCTCAGGGATGAGAAGCACTCACCTTGTTCACAGCATTGAGTAAGCGGCTGCCTAACGGCGAGCTCGAGCAAACGCGACGAGCAATTCAGGTACCTCAATAGCTCTATGTAAGGTGGTACCGCCTGGTTGACTAACATTATCAAAGGGATTCTTTGTGCTGCGGGAGCTTAAGTACACGCTTTTGCGGAAGAAAGACTTCCGATTGCCATTGAAGGAGAGGTAAACATACTTGCTTACCATACAAACAGTTTGATCTTTAACCAATCCTATTGTAGAGGCTATAAGCGATTGAAGTACAGCACAAAGATGAACATCAAGGTGGGAGCGGATTACACCTTGAGTGGTATGAACCGATATTGAGCCTATCAGTTATGCCTTTGTCCTTATCGTATTCGTCTTGCAGACAAGGAAAAGGAGAAATGTATAAAGGGAATTATGGATAAGGAGGACAAGCCCGGTGTCACTCAGGCTGCCCAGAAGGTATCTTCAATCCTTCCACTTTGTGTTTTGCTTCCCGAAGGTTAATTAGATACCTCCAGCTTCAGATACCGTGGTATGTGCTACCCGTAGATTTGCAACTCGCCATACTGCACCCGGTGGATGGCCCTAATGACCCCGCACCCGTCATTAGGCATCTGATGCCCCTGCAAAATGTCGAGGTATTATTGCCTCTCCTCACGTGCTCTTGCCTGTTGGCTCGCACCTAATCAGTCTGCGCTTCAGTTGCAAGCGGACAAACTTGAGGGACGCAAGTTGCAGATCACATACGGGCGTACCTCCTATAGCTTACTCCTCAAAAGTGAAGAGGAATGCCAGGAGGCAAAGGCTTGGCTCGAGAAAGAGCGAAATAAGCTACGGGACTACAAGCTGAAGCAGATCATGAAGCTCTTTGCGGACACGGGCGACGAGAAAGAGGAAGAAGAGGAGGACGAAGAGGAGACGGACACCGACGAGGAGACGAATGAGAAGGAGCATGAAGAGAACTTGCTTACATCACTAGCTGCGGCAAAGAATGACGATGAAACAGGTTCCCAACATCGGGACGAAGCGCAAACGAAGGATCAAGAGCCTCCTGCAGGAGATCCGGAGAGCGAGCGTAAGGAAGCGGAGGATATGCGCCAAAGTGGAAACAAACAAACGAGCACATCAACAAATGTTGCCGACGGCACGCATGAGGAGCATCATCATCACGTACATAAATCAGCAAACGACGTCAAAGAAAAAGAGGATGTGCGCGACGAGGACGAGGAGCAGGCCGACACCTTCACCTCTTCGTCAGCTGCCGAGACCACAAGCCAGTAAGAATGTACGCCGTACTTCTAATCTAGTTTTTCTTTTGTGATATATCATCAATACAACTATTATCCTCTCTATATGTGACGACTTCATACATCATTTTTGAAAACAGGTAAATGTAATCCAGAAACAGTTTTTCTTTTTCTCTTTTTCTTTACATATTTTCCGAGGAGAGGTGCTTGGCATTATGGGAAATGTTCTCGGCGGTGTTGATTGGCAGATCACCAATAATCCGAACAAATCGCGCCAAAGCAGGGAAAGCCCACATGTCCCATACCCTTACCTCCTCTTCCGCTCGCCAACCCTGAGCGCCTTGCTACTCGCTGAAAAGCTTGCCTACGGGAGCTTGGCCACCAAGCACAAAGCAGGGTGGCTTGTGTTGTGTTCCTACGGCAGGATGATGGCTGATGCTGTACCAGGGTCGGCCAAAGGTGGCCGGAAGACAAGAAAAGAGGCCACAACTGCCGATACAGCGGCCATGGAAAAGGAGGAGCAAAGAAGAGACGACGAAGAAGAAGAAGAAGAAGAGCTGAAGTCCAGGGACGAGGAAGAGGAGGACAGTCCCTTGTTCGAAGGTGAGCTTGAGAAGCTCTCGCCCACGAGGACCCCCATGGGCGGCCTTCGCTGGCAGACCCGGTGGTTCGTCCTCGGCCGAAACTGTCTGCACTACTACAAACACAGCAGTCCGTCCACCTCGAGTCAGGGTATAACCTTCTTCTTTACCTTGGCCACCCAAGTTTAACTCCTATGATTATCTTTGTTTGACGAACAGAAAAGAGGGCAAAAGGCACAATAGACCTTTCTCAAGTGGAACGCGTGGCAATGCGCGGATTTGGGTCGTCACGCGACTTCAAGGAGGAGCGGTGGAGCAGCGTCTTCCAAGTATTCATGAAGGGGCAGGAGGGACGAGTCTACGAGCTCCATGCTGGCTCAGAAAAGGAGGCACGCAAGTGGGTCGACGCCATCACGCAGGCGTGCACGGCCCTGTCCGTCATGTCCTCGCGGGAACTGATCACCACTGCAGCGGCGGCCGCGGGCCAGCTTTCGAAACAGCTGGCACGCACTCCCTCTAAGTCCAGGCTCAATGTCATCCGTAAGACGGTCGCCAAGCTCAAGAGATCCTCATCCAAGTCGATGATCGAGTCCATAGAGAGTGTCGAAGTGGTGCCGATAAAGATGCAGGATGGTACATGCAATATCATGAAGTGATGGTCGCCATGATGAGTTCATGCTCGCTCACCTTATGTTGATCATGCAGACGAAGGGATTCTACCAGGCGAAAAGGTGCTCTATGAGGAAAAGACAGTTTACTTTACGCATCATCTTGTTCGTGACACGATCAAGGCAAAGCTCGTCTTGACCAACTATCGCATCATCTTTTTCACCAGGGTATCACTTCCCTGTATGTGTGGCTTGTTCATTCTCGTTGACGAGATCATGCTGTCTTTCTTTCAGAAGAACAATAAGGGCGAGTCCTCGCAGTCCTTGCCTCTTGGGCTTGTGATCAGGGCGGACGTTATTCGTGATGACAAGTTTGAGGTGCCGGGATTCGACCTCAAGTGTAAGGACTTCCGTCATGTTAAGATCTTCTTCAAGCGCATCGACGTGCACAAGGCCATCGCAGCCTTGTTCAGGCAACGGCTCTGCCCGACGAACATGCGGTACCTCACCATCTTGTCATTTATATCCGAACTCCGAGAATGTGCGCTGATGACTACTTCGTCACAGAGACATGTTCATGTTCCAGAGCAAGGAAGTGTGGAAGAAAGATGTGGCGCCCTACAACGAAGCGACAGGCTTCAGCATTTTTGATGTGGAGCATGAGTTTCGACGACTGCAGTTGTCGTTGAAGTTCTGGCGTATCACCTCCATCAACCGCAACTTCTCTTACGCGCGTTATCCAAATCAGTTTATCGTTCCGAAGTCTATCCCCGATGGTAAGTCGCTGCTCGTTCATCAGATATCATCTCCAATCCTAGTCCATTCTCATTCTTATCTGTGTATCAGGAGTGATTGCTCAGTTGTGGAAGTCAGGCCGTGAATGGCAGCGGCTCGTGGCTTGCTTGTGCTGGCAAAGCAACGAGTCCGGAGGTACTCTTCTGCGGGCGTTTCCAGCAGCAATGGGCCGTGATGAGGCATCCAGAGGCCTTCTCGAAGATATTGCAAGCCAATTCAAGAACGACGAGACAAAGCCCGTGTACATGTTGGAACACGTGGCTGAGCTTTATCCGCACGTGGAGGAGATTCACATGATCGAAACCTCCAGCAAGGAGAAGATACCTTCTCAGATCTCTGATGAAGGTACGGTTGCTGTCTTAACTCCTATATATATCCGAGTTCTTAGCTTATCTGCGAATGGATGGCAGAACTGGAGAAGCACCCCAAACGGCTCCAGATGCGTACGCATTCATCTTGGTGTACCTCATCAAGGAGATGAATGTTCATCCTGCGCATGTGATGCTGTGGTTTCTGCAGCGCATGTACGCAAGTTTGTTATTGGCCGCAAGATGAGGTTGCTGCAACCATCCGATGTTCGCGAGAGCCTAAGCGAACTGGCCGATCTCGTGTCTCTCTTCGACGCGCACCGCTTCATTGACCCCAGAGCTGCAAGCAAGTGGAGACGGATGGTCTCGCTCTCCAGATGGATCACCGGGCTGCGTTTGCTCTTCCATTCGACATCAAAAGTTGTTACTCAGCTGCAGATCGGCAATCCGGTGGTCGTCACAAACACGCGCGAAGGCTTGGGAGCACTTCCTCAGGTGGTCAGCCTGGCTCAGGTAAGCCCCGCAGTGCCGCCCGTTCACTTGATGTTGATGACGATGAACCTTGCTCTACGACACGCTGCTGCGTGTATACAGATATGTATGGATCCATACTACAGAAGCATTGAAGGGTTCTGTTCGCTGGTTGAGAAGGAATGGATGGCCTTTGGTTCGTGCTGCCTGCGAACATTGAATGTATCTGTACTCATGTACGATGACTTCAGGTTACGATTGGGGACAAAGCAGCAAGACCAAGATTCATCCAGCAGTCTTTGTACAATTCGTTGATGCTGGTACCCGAGATACCTCTGCTCGACCTCATTTGAAATGAATGTATCTTCGTTCGTCATCCTCACACTGTGTCCCCTACACTAGTGTGGCAACTCTGGACGCAGTGGCCTGAGCAGTTTGAATTCAACACACAGTTCCTCATCTTTTTCTTGGATTCCGTGTACAGCTGTCGCTTCGGGACCTTCCTGGCTAACACTCAACGCGAACGCATACGCGGTACACCTCGTCGAGGCCTCTCTCCCTCCCTTTCTGTTCGTTTCTGTGCGCAGTATGCTGAGCTCTCGCTCCATCAGGCAATCTCAAGCTACACAAGTTGCCATCAGTGTGGGGCCATATCTTAACCAACAAAATCAAGTTCATTAATCCTCTGTTCGTACAACCGACCGAAACCAGGACCAAGAGTAGGATAGTACTTCACAAGGCCCAGGTTTCCTTGTGGGGAGGTACCTGCAGCAGTCTTGAAGATGCTTCTCTTTGTTGAGACATCATTGATGATAGGTTCCTCGATATGCACACAGATTACTATCTCCGATGGGTCACAGTTGTTCCCAACAAGAGGTTGAAAGAGATGAACACCATCCGGCTGCGTGGTACATGCCTTGTCGTGTTCATGATCGGGTGCATTCACTTGCTTGCTTACATTCTTCCGGTCCGGTCACCTGTTTTTGAACACAGACTACCTCGATCCCACGGAGGGCCTGCGCATCCAACTCGACGGACTCGCTCTTCACTCGATGCCGACCGATCAACTGCTGGACATGCCTGCTCAGTCATCCTTGAGTTTGGCCAATAACTTCATCCCGACGGTAACCATCAGTCTTCAGCATCTGACGAATCTGCTCTCGCTCGACCTATCGTCCAACCTGATCACGAGCTGGTGCCTTAACTCCTATCCCGGCGATGAAGCGGCGCTGGCGTCCTTCTCCGGCTTGAGGATTCTCGACCTGAGTAGGAATCTACTGTGGTCGGTTGAGCTTCTCCCGATGAACCTTGAGAGTCTCAACCTCTCCTACAACTGCCTCAACCGATTACCACGCAGGCTGTCTACACTCACTTCGCTGCGCATGCTCAACCTGGCCCACAATCAGCTGATGAACGATCGAGGTACGTTCTTCGTATCTTACTCCTGTGTCGACCTCACTCACCTCTTGATGCCGATTGCAGGAGAGAGGACACTACCCGAATCCGTGCTGAGGCTCTCTACTCTGACCTCACTGAATCTGGCCGTGACCAAGCTGGCCTCTCTTCCTTACGAGCTCTTCTCCTGTCTTTCGCTTCTCGAAGAGCTCGACCTCTCACGCAATGCACTCACCGATGTTCCTGAGGGGATTGCTGGATGCACCCGCTTGCGTACGCTCACGCTTTCGGACAATTCGCTGTCCAAATGGCCGGCTGACTTTGGTGAGATTCCCAACCTCGAAGAACTCTACGTCAGGTAAGAGTCGTGACTGATGCCTGACTTGAACGTTGTTTAACTCCATGATCCTCTCATCGTGCAGGAATTGTTTCCCTTCACCATCTTCAGCACGAGCCCAGAGATACATTCAATCTGTCCTGGATGGCATGAGCAATCTGACAACGCTGCGAGCTCTCGATCTGGGCAGCAATCATCTGGAGAATCTGCCCGCCAAGTTCTTCGCGAAGTTGACTCGCATTCAGCGACTTTGGCTGTCTCACAACCTGTTGACCGAGATATCCGAGGATATCATCAGCTCGTTGCAAATGCTGGAAGAGCTGTACATCGCGAACAACAAGCTCAACAGCTTGCCAGCTGACTTGGCTCAGTTGGGCAAGCTGAAAGTGCTGGACATCGAGGAAAACGAGATCGTGGAGCTACCCGTCCAGCTCGGCAACATGCCAAAGCTGTATCGGATTGAAGTGGGCACCCAAGACGGGCGTCTCAAGTACTTAAGATGCCTCTCACACTCTGCCGGTTATCTCTCGTTCTAACTCCGATCAGATCGCCGCCTCCCGAGGTGGTATCGCGTGGCTCGGAGAGCATTCTGACATATCTAGCACAGCTTCTGAAAGGCCAGGAGTCATGCTACCGCCTTAAGCTCATGCTCATGGGTCAGGAAAACGCTGGGTACGTGCTGTTCGTCTGGCTGAAGCGTTCATTGAATGTAACGCTGATGTACCAACAGTAAGACTTCATTGCTGCGAGCCTTACGCAAGGCCTGCGCAGGAAAGTCCAGAGGACAGCAGAGCACAGGCGCATCAGGTGAGGATTGTATTCATTTCTCAGACTTGAGTGTTACTTGATGTTCGCAAACCACAGGTTCGACCAGGGATGGCATCAAGATTAGCAAGTGGATCCTACCAATGGAGGCTCAGGATGTAGACATCTCTGCATGGGACTTTGCAGGTACTGTATCTTAACTTCTATCTTAACAAGGAGATCTTCATTTAACTCCTATTCTTAGGCCAAGAGCTCTACTATGAGACGCATCAGTTCTTCTTGTCCGAGCAGTGCCTATTCCTTGTCGTTTTCAATGTACTTGAGTTTACTCAGTCGAGGATCGCCTACTGGTACACTTGGCCTCACTCGAGTACACTCTCTGATGAGAATGCATTGCTGAGTTGAGTGTAAATGAATTCAGGTTACAATCGGTGCAAGCGGTTGCAAAGAATTCTCTCATTCTTATCGTGGGAACGCATGCAGAAGACGAACAATGCACTCCAGATCTTCTCACACGCACGGGAATCACGTACGTGCTGTCTTTAAGGTTGCACATTTAACACAAATGTGTGCTCATCACTCCCTTTCTCAGTTTGGGTGAGATGATCAAACCTTTCAACAATGTCGCTGGCGTTTCCGTGGTGAGTTCGACCACAGGAGCCGGCATTGACAGGCTGATCCAAAGCGTGCAGGATATCATCTCCAAGCAGGTCGGTATCTAGCTTTCCCCACACTTTCAGTTTCATTCACAAGTGAAGTGGATCAATATGATATGCAGGACCACATCGGGAGGGCCATGCCAAGCAGCTATCTGGCACTGGAAAAGCTGATCCTCGGACAGGCTCACACCAAGATGCCTCCCATCCTGACGTGGGCAGAGTACACACACATGGCGAAGCTGTGCGCGATAGACACCGAGGAGGACCTCAGGACGGCCACCGCTCTTCTCAACAGCCTTGGCTCTCTGGTGAACTTTGCGCAGGAACCAAAGGTGGTGAAACCGTCCACGCCTCCCTTCATCTTCTGGTCGATGGACTTACCATGACATGAATCCAGTTACGAGACATCATCATTCTCGATCCGCAGTGGCTGATGGACGTCTTGGCTGCGGTGATCTCCACCCGAAACGAATACTGCCGGTTTGTATCTGAATTGAATCCCCAAATGGAGTGAGATATGGAATGTTCACTGAAACACATCCATTCATACATAGAGAGGGCTTGCTACTGCAGTCGGCTCTGCCACACATCTGGACGGCTCCTCAGTACCCGGTGGAACTTCACGGCTTCTTGCTCGCACTGCTCGAGCGCTTCGAAATCATTTTCCCGATTGAGGAGTACGCGTATGCATTCAGTAAGTCGTCGTCCTCCGTACTGCTGTTGCATTCTCTGATGATGGCCGTTGGTCTCTGATACGTGTGCGTGTGTGTGCAATGCAGACGCAGGGGAGTCCACGCAGTCTCTGAGCTTGACAGATGAGCCTCAATATCTAATCCCTTCGCTCCTTCCTACCGCTCCTGATCCGGACGTCATGACTTCCCTGTGGCCTGACTTTGCAGGTATACACTAACCTCACATCGCGAAACGGATGGGAGAATCAAGCTCATCGATACTTTCATCCTAAGGTCGGAAGGAGCGTATCTTCGGCCGATACTACCGCTTCCACTTCGTTCCTAAGGTGAGCTCAACTGACCAGGCTCTTCGCCTGCTCTAGTTACTAACGCCATGTTGATACCCAGGGATTCATGGGGCGGCTGATCATTCGTATGCTCAACTTCCCTGTTACCGCGCAATCGTTGTGGAAGACCGGCATGTTGCTCTCCTTTGCCAGGTGAGCTCTTAGTTCATCATCGTGTCCGTTTGGCCAGCTGAACTCTAACCGCTCGGAGTTAGGGAGATGGTTCTCATTGAGATTGACGATAAGGATGTGCTAAAGCTTCTCGTGCGTACCAAGCTGCGCGGCGAACATCTCTCCGATCTCTGTTGGTTGGTGTTCGCCGCTGTAGATTCGCTCGTCAATGAGTGGTACAATCTCAAGGTACGGCGTGTCAGCTGCTGAATCCTGGTTATCAATCAGCTAACGAGGTCATCCCAGGCGAATCTGTTTGTGCCCTGCCCTCACTGCATCACAACGTTTGGATTGAGTGAACAACCACACTTGTTCACGCTCGAAGAGTGCCAGCAGGCCGCCATGGCGCCCAATCAGTCCTTCCTGAAATGCTTGGGCGCCAGTACGTTCTCTCTCTCTCCCCCTCTGATTCTCTGTGATTAGCCTTACACTGTCACTCATCTGTTTCACAACCAACAAAGAACAAAGCAAGCGGAAGAGCAGAGACGCATCCCTGGCGACACTCGTACGTTTGGATCTGGCTGCTCCCGACCTCGCAATGGTGCATCTCGATCGACACAAGCTCAACTTTGCCGAACTTGAGAAGCACGAACCACCCATCGGTGAAGGCACGTGCATTCATTCTTTTCACTTACAGCGCTGAATGCTACCTAACCTTCGCGAGGTTGCCAAAGGTGGTTTCAGCACGGTGTACAAGGGTACCTACCACGACGAGGTGGTCGCGATCAAGATTCTCAAGTTTGATAAGGTCAATGATGATGACGACGCTCGCTTCGTCAACTTCGAAGAGTTCCGGCATGAGATATGGATCATGAGGTATGATCCCTATCCCTTTGCTTCTGATGAATGTTGGACTCACTCCATACTCACCAAGTGGGTTGACTCATCCGAATCTGGTGGCGATGAGAGGATTCTGCACTGATCCCGCCTGTATCGTGACGGAGTACGTGGGTTGCGGGTCTCTGTTTGACTACATCAACGATCCTCAGAAGCCACTCGACTGGCCGCTCCGACTTAAGATCGCGAAGGATATAGGTGCATAGAATCCCAGTCACTTCAATGAGATACAGTAAACTCATCAGTCAATGATGGGCAACGCACAGCCAAAGGATGCGCATTCCTGCACGGCACATCGCCGCCAGTGATGCATCGTGACATGAAGAGCCCCAACATTCTTCTTGCCGATTTGTCGCCTCAGGCTGAGGTCGTGGCCAAAGTGTGCGACTTTGGTCTTTCGCTCAACGCCGTGCGAAACACCACTGGCCGCAGAGTCGACTGTCCCAGTACGTCGCTCCACTCTCTGAGGCGTGGATGATACGTGGCTCTAATATTCATATGTGTAAACACCATCAGTCTGGTTGGCGCCAGAGGTGATGATGAACAAGGTCTACACCGAAAAAGCAGATGTGTATTCAATAGGAGTTATCCTGTGGGAGCTTGTCGCACGTAAGCAATACTTTAGTGAATTCAAGTTCATGAGTGAACTAGAGGACAACGTAAGCAAGCCCACACAAGTTCAATGGTAGAATCGTTGGCTAAACGAGTGTTTGTATCAGGTGATGATGGGTAAGCGACCACCGATTCCCCAAGACTGCCCCCAGGCCTACGCAAAGCTCATTGAGGAATGTTGGGCTCCTGATCCTGGTAATGCTAGAGCCTCGTAACAACAACACAGAGTTTTCCTCCTCTAACATGAAGAACCGGATACAGAGAGTAGACCATCCTGTACGCAGATCATCGCCAGGATTGTTGCGCTCATGGAAGAGCTGTGCCCTGAGGCGATTTCCTACGATCAGCTTGTCGAAGAGAAACATCAACAAGAGCATCTCAAAAGAAAGCTCCGAAAGCTCGCAAGCAAAGACAGGTACCTGCCTCCTCTATTTGATCCCTTTGAGAAGCTCTATCTCATGATTTAACTCCTATTGTAGGCTTGCGGAATCTGGCGCGTTGGCTGGTTTGGCAGAGGATGATCTACGCGCACTGTACAAGGTAAACCCTTACCTGTGTTCGATACTAGAGAGGGTTGCTAACGCTGCAGCACCACAGCAACAAAGCGTGAAAGACATTGCCACTCTCGCCAGCAAGACATCACGAACTCTGACCAAGGAGGATGTCAAGCTGGTGATGCGTCACTTCCTTGATCAGCAGACATCTTCCGATTCGCCCAACCCTCTGCGAAGGAGCGCTCTCAGCCGACCACAGACCATACGTTTATCCGTCCCTCCTGACTTGAGTTCCACTGGAATGGGAATGCCATGAATCAAGAATGGGGCGGGAAAGGTACGCACGTACAATGATGATATTCAAAATAATGATGTTCAAACAAAGCTTAGCTGGAGATGAGGGCCATGCCCCATTCGATTGAATCCCTGTACAGAAGATCATCACGCAACACTTGTTCAATGGCCGCCCTTTGCTCTGGTGTCAGCCAGCAGACGCTATCTCCCACCATCACCTGGCAATCGAACTTGACCACATTCACTTTCTCGTAAGTCACCGGCCCCACTATCAAGATGAGGGCTTGGTTCCAGCTGACGTACACAGCCTCCTTTGGATTCACCTGGCACAGTGGTCTTGAGTGAAGCAGCATTTGGCCAACCGACAGCGATTCCCTATGTGTGTATGCATCATCATCCATAATATTTGTCAAATAAGCTATAGCTCCGATCAGTAGTAGTGTAAGTCCTTACATAGAATGCAACCATGTTGCCTCGATAGAGGGACGATGGACAAGTGCCTGTCGAAAGAAGAAGATGGTACTTGATGCGCCTCATTTGGCTCAAGTTGACGATGAGTTCGCACCAGCGATTACCCACAGGATGTCCCGGCCATGTAAAGTTTGGATCAATCGTGTAGACCATCTCCTCCTTGTCGTCATCTTCGTCGTCTTCGTCATCTTCCTCCACTTCTTCCGTACATTCAACTTCTTTCATCGAGTGAATGTTTTGCTGTGTGTCATGAAGAGACTGATAGGCACTGGGCTTGTAGGCCACATTCACTTCAGATGGAGGCACTCGCCGAAGTGAGATATCCTTGTTGAGGTAGTGCGAGAACCTGACCAATGCGTGGTATTCCAGGTCCTCCTCCTTATTCATCTGTGTATCATCATATCATCACCATCAAGCCGATCATCACGTGGTGATGGTGAGTGAGTGTGAGCAGCTTGCTGAACGCAAACATTCAAGCATTCGAACCAGGCCAGCGTCTCTGAGAATCTCAATGTCCAGCTTGTTTGCCGTGACAAGAGCATGAAAGATAGGCTTCCACACCACATTGGCCGTCGCTCGCCTGCAGAACTCACTGTGTCGAGATCAGTACCAATCGTCATTCTTGTCCAACTGCTGTATCAATCGGACCTAGAGACCAGCATCAAGTTGACCAACTCAGCCGGTCTGGTGAAGAAGGAGACTATGTGCATCACTAGCTCCTCTGCCATTTGATCGAACATGTTGTCACCATCATCGTGATCACTGTCATCATCTTGCTCGTCCTCATCCTCCTCTTGTCGCTTCCTCTTCCTTTGTCCTTGGTTGTTAACCCTACCACCAGCGGCTCTCACCCATGGTCGCCGCGACTCTTCCTTTATCTCGAGTCTGACGGTGTAGGCTGTACCCACGGCGGCGCAGCGCAGACTGCGGCGCGCCGTCACGAAGTCCAGGCCGTGCTCCCGCGCCTCGCGTTTGATGGCTGCCCACGAGATGCGCCGCTGGGCTGTCCACAGGAGGGACACCACTTGGGGAGGCCGGAGCACTGCACAGGCGATCGACATGGTCTCCTGCCAGTTCATTCTCCGTGCTGAAATGATGAATACAATCTCGCCAAATTCAAAACGAATTTGCAATGACAGGAATCGATTTCGCAAACTTGAAAAGAAATTGCTACGAAACGAAAAAATGTTGAAATGACAAATAATTTGGGAATTTCGCTTTGTCCCATGTGCAACGTGGACTCCTTGTGCAGGTTCCAGTCTTGTTGGTCAAGTGTGATCAATAACACATTGATGCTCATTGATTCACCTTCGACTTAGAAGCACACATAACCGGAACAGGTACATCCTCCGCTGGAGAACTCGCCTGTGTGTTTCACCAACTTGTAAGCGGTCTTTACAAGAAGGCACAAGATAGAGAGGGGGTACGGTACCGTAGGGGAACCAAGTCACGGTCACCTTGGTGCCAGGAGCCCAGCCCCAGCTAGGATGGCAGCGGGCCACGCAGACGTCGTACGAACCTGCAAGATGGGAGAAAAGGGATCAGGGAAATGCTCCTGATAACAAGTGTCCTGATGCCAGGATAAGATAGGTACCGGTGAAAGGGGCGCAGTTGCCGGAGCATTGGTTGGAAGGAAGGCAGTCGATGCAGTACTCGGTCCACCTGGGGTAGGGGCACGGGTTGGGGCCAGCTGCCTGCTCTTCCGGAACTACAAACTCGGTGGTCCTCTGCCCTTGAGCCAGATGGGCCAAGGCAAAGCACATCAACAGGCACAGGCACAGCGCCTTGTACACCCTGGTCATCATCATCTTCTTCTTCTTCCAAGATGTTAAGTAACTTTGATGGTTGTTCAGAGTTTATTCGGCGGTCTCGGAGTGATGCTCCCCGACATTTGTGGCACGTTGCGTCCCAATGCTACCAACACAGCAATTGAGGTTTTATCCTCCATTCATTGTTGCATATCATCGTTGCATTAAATAATTCTCCATAGCCCCATGTTTCACACAATGGGCTCAATGTACAATTCACACAACAGGAACTTTATGTTCCTTCTCCAGGGCAGAAGGACGTTGAAGTGCACCCAATCAAGTATGAGGAAGAGGGTCCGCTATGGGCCCTCTTTATTGGCGTTCTGAACGCCAGAAGGATGGGAAAAAGAGTAAAATAGGTACATGATGATATGCAGGAGGTCTCAGACCGAGAATGTCTCGTACGAGCAGGTGTAGAAGAAGGAGGGTTTCAGAACAGGTAGTCGGTCCACTTGAACATGGCACTCGCGCTGCAGGAATCACCCCAAGTGGCGCGGAAGGAGAGAGGAATGGTGCCGGGAGCGTTCATGCACCCGTCATCGAGGATAGTTCCGATCGCCATGCCGTCGCAGTTCTGAGTCGAGTAGACCAGGACGCTCTGGCTTGCACAGTCCACCTTGACCCACTGGTCACCAAGCTTGTTGCACCCATTCTGATGATAGAAAGAGAGAAAGGGTCAGATGTGGTTTTCCTGATGAAGAAAAGCTTAGAGGAAACTCATCGTACATTCATCATGCCGACAGCGCAGCCTGATTGACCCTCACAGTTCTTCTGGCCGCTCCACCAGGTTTGAAGGGCAAGCTGACATTGTTGGGCCTCTGTGGTAACGACGCCCACTGCAAGGACGACGAAGAGCAGGCAGGTAACCTTCAGCAGGAGGTGCATCTTCAGGATGTATTTGTGTAAGGAGAAGGTTGTAGTTGTGTGGGAAGGATATGATCAAAAATGGCCTGTGGTCTCTCCCATTTAAAGGACGCCCTGATGATCATGACATTGCTGACAGTGTCCGCTCTCTCACCGTGCGAGTGCAGGACATTTCCTCTGGTTGGTAAGAGCGCCACCTTAAATAAAATTTCGCCGACGTGCAAGGCGTGAATTGTGCGGAAATTTCTCGCAACTACACCGTTCGTCAATATGTTCTTATCCGCCTTGCAAAATGGTATGGTCCTCCTGCATTGAGATCAATATCCAGCACAGATGAATATATTAATTCAGGTTATACCCCTGGGCGTCCCATGGTTGTGGAAGGGCTCAAAAAACTTGGGGGTGTGTCACATGGCCTCACTCCTCGGCAGAGATGGCTGTGGCGATGCGGAACTCAGTGTCCGTGAGGAGAGCGTAGACGCGGTGGCCAACTGGACGCGAGCCCCAAGTGGAACCGGCGGGCGCCGGCATGGGTCGAGGCGTAACGCAACGCAGAATGTACTCTCTCACATCGGGTTCGTAAAGTCCAGCTGCCTCTGCAACGAGATAAAGAGAGGTCACTTAAGGGATCCAATGTGATGAGCGGGGAAGCTTCAATGCCACAAGGGTACCGTCATCTGAGGAGAAGAGCTGAAGGGCGACTTCGCGATGATCAAGCTCGCGCAGCTCCACTTCGACTTCGGCGAGTAGGCCATCGACCAGCGACTCCTGGCTTTCTACCTTGTGCAACAAGGATGTTGCACGAGCCAAGAGGATCTCCGTTCGAGCAATTCGACTGTACAGTATTTCTCGTTCCTCAGCTCTATTACGGTAAAATGGATGAGGAACATGCACGGAGTCACAAGTTGGTGGAAAGCACTTACTTGATTTCCTCTAGCTCCATCTTCTCAAGGAAGGCGTGCAGATCAGCAAGCGCGCGACGCACAATAGGCAGCTTGGCTGCCGGCAGGCACATCAGCGAATTGTAGATCACGGTAAGCACCACTCCGAACATCCTGAAACGGAATGTCAGTTAAGTGTGTCGATGCAGTTGCATAATTCAAAAGAGTTATCATACTGCTCCATAAACGCCGTAGGTGTGATTGTCTCCAGCAAGTGGAGAACCTTCTCTCCCTCCCGAATATGATCAAAGAGTAACTTTTGATCAGTAATTGGTATGGGCTTGGCCTCCTGTATTAAGTGTCAGCTCAGAGGATAGCGATCAGACATCATGCTTGCAGAATGTACCCGCCAGACTTGGCGCCAAAGATTGCCCGGCATCTGCATACGCTGGGAGAGGTGGCCGACCGTGCCTTCAGTATCTTCTAGATGCCAGTATCTGCCAGAGTGACTGGTGTTAGAGCCTATGTATGAGAGGAGTTCGCGCTAGCACATACCGCATCTCTTCCTCATCCTGACCATCGGTTTTCTTCTCCTCCTCTGGCTCAGCCTCGGCCTCAGCATTTTGAGTTGTTTCTCTCAATTCCTCATCCTCTTGAAAATGTATATCAACGCTGCCTTCCTTTTCAGCTACTTCTTCATCATCTGCAATCGAACTCTGCGGTCGCCGACTTCGCTTTGCCCGTTCAGCCTTCTCCCTTTGCCATATCTCCTTTACTCGTTGGAGGTGTTTCTTTGCCTTCTCTGGATTTGGAAGACGAAACGTCAATCGGGTTTTCCTCGCAAGATTGTGAGACAACAAACCTTCAGACTGCTCTATCCAGTCGACGGGCGAATACCACCTCACGAAGTCATCAAGAACACATCCAGGATTGGCAGCCTTGAAGGCTTGCATATCTGCAATAATAACTAAGACTGTGGAACGCCTTGCCATAATATGGTGTTGCAGTGCTTACCTGAAAGAAGGCTCGCCGACTGCATGCGGGCTCGAATTTGCTGCGCCTCTGCCGAAGATCCAAGGCTGGCCAAGATCTCTTCCTGTTTTAACGAAATGAATTAGCGGTGGACCATAACCGTGTGCTACCGTTGACCTACCTGCTCCCGAATCATATCCTCAGTCATCCAGCCGTGATCCTGAACGAGAAGTTTGTTAGCTTGTAATCACTGTCATGAATTGCAAGAAGGGTACCTGAGTATGAGGTGCGTAGAGTGAGAGACCCGTAGACAATAGATTGAGACCCTCCATTCGCTCAGCCGCGCCCTGACGCTTTACGTTCAGCTCTTTCTCCCTTTCTTTTTCCCACTTCCGCTGTTCGCGCTTCTCCTCATCGCTAGGTTTTCGCTTGAGATCTTGTGTGGTACAAGCGCCACGAGTTTGGGAGCTGATGAAACTGCCGCTATGGCTGCTTGTTCCACTTTTACTCGTCCGTCGCCCGTGTATTACTTCAAGAATGTTGTCAGCACTTCCGCCAAGTCCTGATCCGCGGCCTTGTCGGCTTTGGCTGCGCGTTCGTCGAGGAGAGATATCATCTTCGCGAGATTTCCGGGGCGTAGAACCGCCTTCCCTATTATCGAGCTGTTCACTCCCCTCTTCCTCGCCGCCTAGCGCAGAGGGTGGTCGGCTACCTCCCTTCTTTCGACAGCCTTTCTCTTTTTCCTCATCGTCATCAGAAAACTGTGTGCACCATCATCCTCTGTTAGCTGTTGTGGGAATTATTGGCCCAAGTGGGTCGCTTACCTCAAGAAGACTGTTGTCCCAGCCTTCAGTGTCCCATATTTCATTTTCTGATGAGAAAATGTCCTCTTCTGTACTAAGAGGATCCTGTACCAAACCACGGTGTGCTTAGAGAGAATACCCAGTAAGAAAAGAAGTGAACAACTCATACCAGTCTACGTATATTGAGTTGAGCCAGCTGAGCAGTGACATCGACACCGGAATAGCTATACGGTGAAAGAAGTCCACCTGGGGTGTGTAGAACCGGACCTAAAGGGACGGCATTTTCCATCAGCAAGGCTTTAAGATTAGACGAGAGCTACAAATAGTACTTTTCACTCCTTTGTCTTCATCTACGCTGGCGAACTCCTCGCTATCTGTACGGTCTTGGACAGGGGAGGAGTAGATTGATGCAGGGTCGAACTTGACTTCGTCGCCCTTGTTTTCCATCGCTCGCGCTCGGCCAATGCAGTAATTAAGCTGTCCCATCATAAGTAAACGGTTCATCCACAGTAAACAAAGGGTAGGAGCACCATCTGCAGCTTTTGATAGAGAAGACAAGAGTTGTAGTCAATTTGATGAATCGGTATTCCAGGCACCTGCACGCGTTCTTCCCAGTGCCAGCGCAGCTCTTTGACGAACTCCATCCAGGTCATTGCAATGCCTATGTAGCGAGCAAGATGAGGATAGATGTCATATACTCAGCAAGCGAAACTGCAGCGATCCTACCATGAAGTGAGCGCATGTTTAGTAGCTGAACGGAGAGAGTCGCTAACAGCGTGCCAGGAGGGGCCGCTTTAAGGTGAACAGACGATCCTGAAGAGCTAATAAACTTTCGCTTGCCATCAAACAGGTCCTAGGAAGCCGAAAGTGCTGTCAGCTTGCTTCGTGAGAATAGGAGGCTATTTTGCCATACCTGCATAATGGTGTCGATTTCTTCAGCTGATGGAAAGTGTCCATAACGAAGCGATGCCGCGAGAGTGCGCGTAAAAGATCCGACAGCGTTCAACAGATGTGGTTGCTCATTTCCATCAACTGACAGCCCGCTCACCGCTGTATAAAGAATGAAGTGATTGAATGAGCGCACTCGTCACAGCATTCAGCCGAGTAACTAACAGACGCACCAGGCGGTTTAAGATCGGCAAATGAGTTGAATGACTTAGAGTAGTCGTATGCATCCATGAGCTCCTTTACGGTTTCAGTGAGATAGCAAAGTGACCTGATATAAATCAGATTAGAGCGATTGCACGGGCACCGGCAAGCACAGAAAGTTCCTACTTTTCTTTGAATATGCCACGAAGGGACCACGTAGGTGAAGCGCCCCATGGGAACGACTCAATTATGCGCTCTACTCCCACTTTCTTGATCGTTGGGGCAAGGTTAATCCATGTTTCCGCCAACTGAACAGCTGTGATACAGAAAGTTAGCTCTTGAGCTATATCACCCAACCCAAATTGAAGCGCAATAAATACTGTCTACAGGATCATCAGGGGTGCCCCACAGGAGATCCTTCTCCCAAAATCCCACCTGCCAACACACGAGTGAGTGAACGACGACTGACTGATTATCAAAGGAGCTGGCATTTTACTTGGCGATACTCGTTCTCTTTCTGCAGAGTCTCGAATATTTCTCGATCCTTCCAGTCATCGTCATTCCATTCCCCCTTTACACGTGTGAACCGGGCACTAAAGGATGGTTTTGCTGAGTACGTCGTAGACAAGATTCACTACAAGAACTGTACCTTATTGAGAATTCGCTCACGTTGCGTGATCCTAGCATAAGAGTATTGATGCCCAATTGTCTGTACATGAGGGCAAGCAGTCCTGCAGGACGAGTACCAGGAATGGAGTTATCTTTTAGTAACTCGAGCAGTGGAACTCACACGGAACATACCAGGCAGCGTATAAAGGCTGGATGGTGCTGAGTGCTTAAGCACTGCATCGAATCGTGTGCACACGCCACCACATGCCAAGTATCTGAACTGGTATCAGTTTTCTGTCTATAAACTCACGGCTTGCAGAGTGTTATACCCCATGTACTGGCCACGCCAGCGCTCGCCAATGGGCACGAATACAGGCAAGGGACTAGGTTAGAGAAAAGAATGTTAAGTGATGTCTTAACATTGAAGCAGATACTCGAAATAGTACCATTTCGTGTCGTTAATCACAATAGATAGAGTAGATAGTAAAAGAGCAGCCTCACTTTCCCCACAGCCTTTGTCGGAAAGGGGCGCCAAAATCAGGAAATCTCGAAGACCAAACCTAAGGTGGAAACAGTGAGAAGACGTGTGAAGTTCGTGAATCAACGGCAAGTATACCATCGCTGAAGGTGATGTGCGCGAGAGGGAAAATCGGAAGACGGGTTCATCATCGCCTTCATCTCTTCTGGAAAGTAGATAGGAAAAAGGCTCTCTCGGCTTTCCTCCCTCTCATCTTCTCTTGCGGTGCCTTAAAGAAGGAAGATAGACCTGTGATCAGGTCCATACAAGCAAAGAGCAAGTCAGGAAGCTCCAGTTACCACTCCTTCGTCGAGTCTCACTGCTGCGTCTCAGCTTCTCTCGCTCTCGTTTGTCATCCGGTGACGTAAGGTGATAAATCAACTGATAGGACTGGCCTTCATAATGGAAGGCTTCGCGGAGAGCTCCGCTCGATGCATTCGGTCTCGCCTATCGGTCATATTGAGAAGCAGCAAATACATATCAGCCTCCTTCAAACTACAGTCGCACAGCAGCCACGGTCCAAAGCATACCTTGTTGGCATAGCTTTCAGCATCAAGGTGCCATTGCCTGAACACCGATTCGATTTGAGCGATCAGCCTGTGTGAATGAGACACGCGTGCACATGAATGATGAATGAAGTGAGTTCAAGTGTCATCAGGCCAACGAGAATGAGAACGTTGAGCTGTTCTCGTTCGATCCGTACTTCTCCCAAGGCGATGCCAGGGTATAGTCGATTATCTCAAACACCGTCTCGTCATCCGCGCTTGAAGTCACCGTGGTGCCCAGTTGTCGTACCGCTGCTGGTGGTGTGTCTTGCGGGACGGCTGCGGTGGCGCCGGCAGCATCCGCCGCTGCCCGACCTCGTTCGGCGTTGCTGCTTTGCGGTCCTCCTCCCCTTTGCTGGGGAGAAAAAGTAAACGTTAATATTTATTTAAAAAATAGTTATTACATTCTTTTTTATTATAATATTTTTAAAGGAATAAATATTTATCCAATAATTCTCTTCAAAACTAAGAAATTAAAAATCGTGTAGTGCTACGTAAAATTAATCAAATTCAATATTTTCTCATCTTCCCAGAATATTTTCGTGGACCGTGATGTACCTTGTCTCCTCCTCTGCCCCTTGCAAGCCGAAGGGCGACCTCCCGCCCACGAGCCTCGAAATCGAAGCCCTCGTCCTCTTCCATCCACCACGAAGAGAAAATATTTGAGAAATCAAGGAAAATCATGTGAAAAGCTGATACGTGTAAATTTATTCGCATTTTCAGTTTTGTCCTTTTCTGCGTCGCACGCGCTGCGTCCCTTGCGCCTTCGTGAAGAGAAGTGTCAGGCACTTGTACTTACTGAGCAGCAGGACAAGAGCGCCCAACTGACATCGTAAAGTCGGCACCCTTCTATTTGTGTCAGCCTACCTCCAGGCTTCCCCTCTAGCCACAATGACTTTGAGGCCAGCAAAACATGTTGGCGGTGCAGCTGATCACTGCTTTGAAAGAATGCACCGGTGTGCACTAAGCTTGAAATTCTGACACCTTCCTCATGTGTGTTGAGGTAGGCCTCCCAACCCGATCAAGGGACAAGTACAGTGCGAGAAGAAGAGGAAGGAGTGCGCAAGAGGAATAGGAGTTAAATAAATTACTTATTTGTTTGTTGTTTTGGGGATGTATGGCACAAATTGTGTACACACGCTCAGCGCTTAGAAGCACTTGCGGTGGACAATGGAGGGACCAGACTCGTCGTACTCCTCCTTGGAGATCCACATCTGCTGGAAGGTCGACAGCGAGGCAAGGATGGAACCACCGATCCAGACAGAGTACTTACGCTCGGGGGGAGCGATGATCTTGATCTTCATGGTCGAGGGAGCGAGGGCGGTGAGCTCCTTCTGCATGCGGTCGGCAATGCCGGGGAACATGGTGGTGCCGCCGGAGAGCACGACGTTGCCGTAGAGGTCCTTACGGATGTCGACGTCGCACTTCATGATCGAG
>CDEZ01019590.1:0-33843 GCA_000826365.1 Acanthamoeba royreba | reverse complement strand
GCATCCATCGGCTTGCCTTCACGCTTGAGGATGAGCTCGGCCCCTCGTCTGAAGCTGGCTCCAGTGCTAAGATCACTGTTTGGATCCTTCTCCTTCTTCACGTTCTTCTTCTTGCTGCCTCCGCCACTCTCTTTTTCACCTCCTGGGCCGTCAGTTCGCTTTTCACGCTCCCGTCGTTGCCTATCTCGCTGCTTCTCTCTCTTTTGCTTCTGAGCCGCTGGATCATTCTCTCCCTCATATCCTAACTCGCCTAGATGAGTGAATTCTTCCAGGATTTCCTTTTCCTTGTCTCGTGCGCTAGTCAGGGCCGTCTTCTTTGAGGACGACGCACGTGGGCGATGGTTTGCCTCGCTTTTGCCGACTGCACTTTTGTGTGATTTCTTTGGAGGTAAATGGGGTGAAGCTCTACCGCTGTCTGGCGGATGGGGACTTCTTCCTGAACCTAATGTGCAGAAATCTAAGCTAACTATAGATATGTGAAATAAATGTCAAAGACACATACCTTGTCGTGGACTTGTACTGCTCATGCGAGGTACAGCCCCTTTGGACGGACTTGGCGTCATGCTAGTTTCAGGAAGAGCTGTGGTACTCCTGATTCTCCGTCGCTTGGTAAGCGAACCGTTGCCAGGCTCGTTATTGTTACTGCTATTTTCGTGCAAAAAGTCTTCAGTCGGATGGGCGGCAGGTGACGGTGGTTCTGACCGTGCTGTAGAGATTTCCTTGTTCTAGTTGATAGCTATCTATTAGCAATCTCATGATTGAATGATCACTATAAGACATACCTGTGGTGACGCAGCGAGATCAAGCTTTCGCTTTCGGGGAGGGATAGCTTCGGCATCGGAGATTGGTTGATTGCCCTCTTCATGGGCCGCAAGTGTGTATGAGAAGGACAATTTAGCCAGATTCTCAGGCGTAAGAGGTGGGAGTTCTGCTTCAATTGCTTCTGTTGATTCGCGATTATATGCGGGAGGAGGCGGCAGGCCTAGACGCTGTCCCCAATACTCTTCAAAGTACTTGGCCTGAAAACGAATCGGAAATGAGATAAGCACGCAACAATACACAAGAAGGTACCATCCTACCTTCCAGGGATCAAGCACTCTCTGGGGTCGCGCGGTGAAGGCTGCCTCATCGCCACTAACTTCCAACTGTCCCGCTCGCTGCAGTTGCTGATATTGTTGCAGTGCAACGCTAAGGTGGGTGTTAAATCGGAGGCACTCTGCTAGAGACTGGTGATCACGCCGATCGACTTCCGGCAACAGAAGCATCAATCGGTCCCTCTCCTCAGGGCTGAGTTCTTGCTCAAATACTTCGAGGTTTATAATGCCCTGCGAAGGATTACCAACACCAAATATTAGCCTTATTCTGCTATCATCAACGGGTAGACTTGCCTGTCGTAGCAAGTGTGAATTTAATTGTACCTTCAAATCGATGTCACACACCTCGGAGATAGCGGACCGAAGGATTTCTTGGTTCGCATCGGTACGAGTTCGCTTTCGTTTTGCTCGCTTGGGTTGCACACCACGTTTGCCTCCCTTGAGTCGAGGAGCAGGATCAAACTCGCCATCGGATTCAACCTCACCCTCCGATACTGCTTCATCGCGTTTGCTATTTGTGGAGGCCCTTCTTGCTCTGTGCGGCTTCCTTCCGCTCATGTCTGGTCCCAAAGGTGATAATCTCTCCGCCTTAAGTCCTATGTAACGACCTGACATTAGCCTTGAGAATACCTCGAGTGTGACAAAAAGCTTACCTCGCTGATCCGGTGAATCAGGCACGGCTGGCGTAGCTTTCCTATTAGACGTGGGGGTTCGCATAGGGGATGCGTTCGCAGACGCACTGCGAGGTACCGCTGTTAGGTTACGCCGGGATGAGCTGCACCAAGAACAGTAGAATGTGAGCATATGGTCAGCTTGCGCGCTCAGATTTAGGCTTAGCGCACCTAGAATTCAAGCCCCTACTCAAGCCAAAGGAGGCCCGTTGTTGAACTAGGACCTGAGCTACGAACTGCGAGAACGTTTTCAGCTCATCAGGCCCGAGCGCGCACACCAGCGAGAGGAACTGCTTTTTGGCAGCCTCCAACCTCTCTGTGTTAAAACTGCTTGGAGTCGTGGTCGTGGTGCCATTGTTGCTATGCATGTGTAGCTCTTCGTCATCGATCGCGGACACCTTTTGCCTTCGTTCGATGCTCTCGTTATCCATCGAGATCTGCGGATGCTCGTGCTGGCTTCTCTCTGATGCGCTTGGTCTATTCTGATCCTTTATGCTGGTGTACCCGCGCAGGTAGTGAGCCTGGCTGTTGTTGGTCGTGCGCCCTGTTACGTACAAACACAAAGCGTTAGACAACTGCTTGCTCGCAATTCATCGATAGAGCTCCATGGTACTATACCTGGCTTGGATACCACTCTTGGTCCCGAGGTCAGGGCGTTCGGTTCGTACAGAGCAGCCAGCTCGCGGTGCAAAGGAAAGCCCGCACTGCGCTTCCCGGAGCCCCGCGACGCCCGCGACGGCGTCGTTGCCGCCTTTGTCGGCGCTTGCTCCTCCGCCCGGTCCTGCTCTCCTTCTATCACTGGCGCCTCCTCCGCCAGCTTCGAGGCAGCCGCGGCAGCCTCCCCCTTCACCTCCTCCGCGCGCTGCTCTGCCTTCTCTTCCTCCACGATTACGGCGTCCTTGGCGTCCCGCTTCATGAACACTGGCAAGGGAATCTCTTCGTCATCGTCTTCCATCTCGATCGGCGGAGGCGGGGGCGACAAGCACTCATCCGGTTCCATCTCGTCTTCGGTGTTCACAGGCGCGGTACCCTCATGTTGTTGATCCCCGCCGTCGTCGCCAAGCAGCCCCTCCTCCCCCTGCACCCTGCGCTCCGCCAAATCCATCGGTGCCGCCCCGACTACTTCATCGGAGCCGAGCACGAGGGCCGCGCCGTTCTTCTCGACACCGCTCCAGCCGGGCGCCCACATGGCCGGCTGCGGCGCTGCCGGTTTTGATGATGAGGAGCCCGCCACCACGGGCAGTCCATTTCGGGCGCCGTAGCCCCCTGATGAAAACGCCAATTCTGCCGGGGCAGGGCCGGTACTAGGAGGGGATGGGGATCCTACCATGGCGTCCGGCCTCGGCAGAGGCGAGGAGGAGCCATCGCGAGGCGATCGGGCAAGCATGCCAGCCGCCTCCATTTACCGGGTGCACGATGAAGGCCTCTTCGGCCCCGCCTCCGCCGCGAATGCGATTGGGAATGGGAGGGATGCACCAGTATCGTGCTCACTCTGAGAGTACACCGTCGGCAAAGGGGCGAACGTGTAGCGCGCGAACAGGTAGCGAGATGTCACCCCCGCTTTGGAGCAACCTGGCCGGAAATGGCCGTAGTCGGGTAACCTGTAATTGATATGAATTGAGCGAATGGATCCCCCACCTCTTCTTCTTCTCCTCCCCCTTGTTCTTCTCTTCCCTCCTCGAAGTCGTTCGGCCCTGCGCGTGCCTGGGGCAGCTGGCTCCTTCCGGACCAGCCGGAGACGGCACAGTGCGAACCAACTAAAGGTGGATGCTGACGTCACAGAGCATACCACAGATTCCGAGAATTTCTTTTCTAATATTTGTATTTATTTGGGGTGGAAACACACAGCCGAGGGCGGGCCGTGATGGAACGTCCATCGAAGGCCTATGACCAGGTATTCTATAAAAAACCAACGATTTATGGATTATTTATTTCTTTTCTGCTTGGTGGACAATTATAATTTTGTGGTGCTTGTTTATTAATTTAATAAATCAATTACGATCACCAGGCGGTGCTGGAAGCAATCCTGAATGAGTCCTCCGATGATCCGCTCCTGGAGGACTCTGGCATCAGCATAGAGGAGATTCTTCGTGGGGGCGCAGATGGCGAGCGGAGGGGCAACAGCCAACGCCAAGGCTCAACGTCGTCCACTGCCTTTTCCTCTTCTTCCTCTTCTTCCTCCTCTGTTTCCTCTGTCTCCTCTTCCGCTACCGGAGCTGCTTCCACCGCCACTACGTCACCAACCAAAGCACCGTCGGCGACTTTGGCAGCTGCTTCAGGTACGGTCACTTGGTCGCGGTTGTGCTCCTCCTTGGGGACACTGTCTTCGTGCGAAGGGAGTGCGTGTGCAGGACTCAGTGAGCTTGGCACTACGCTCCACAGTGTTCAGTTTCTGAGAATGACAAGGACACTTGCACTCATCACTAACTCATGGTGTTTCTGCACAATGGCATCACGGTGCAGGTGCAACACGAGAGAAGGCGCTGCCAGTACCACCACAAAGAGCCGGGCTTCTCTCTTCCTCGGGCACCGGAACCACGCCGCAGAGCACGGGGCTGTCGACTCCCTCATCACGCTCGCGTACCTCCTCATTGTTGGTACAGTTGATCATCCCCACTTGATCACAAGCAACTTGTTTTCATATATTTCCTCTGCTTACCCTATGAATGGATTGTACAGAAAGAGAATCCTTCGCGGGCGGTGGATGAAAGCGTGCTGGAGGTACTTACCTTGCCTAAACACCTGTTAATGTATTCATCCTCATACTCATACTCCGCATGCAGAAAATATTGAACGAGACAGATGATGAAGTTGATCTGCTTATCGGATCTACGGCGCCAGGCAGCACTAGTGGAAGGCCCATGTTGAACTCGTCTTTATCTGGTTCAAACTCTTCATCCATTCGTGCGCCCGGAGATATACCATCGATGACTAGCGTGCAGGTACAAATGCAACCTTTCGCGCTGAACTGATAGAATTTTCTAATACGGTGCTCACTTAATCACTCCAAGGCCATCGGTAGTGATATCTTTTCGAATGGCAAAGATGTAAGTTCCGACCGCAAGGAACTTAAGCTTGCAACTCTGGACATGCTGCGGTACGATCGTTGGCTCTTTCGATGGCGTGACTGTTACTTAGCTGTAGCCCACGTTGCTAACAGACGGCGTGAGGAGAAGCAACCAATTTTGTTACCCAAACCGTTACGGAAGATCTCGCAAACTATGTCGTCGGAGGCCATGAGAAGAGAGGCAGGCTTTCCTACATGCATAGCTGTACGTGCCCACATATTCTCGATATCTGCTGCGGCATATTCTCACCAGCAAGACTACCGTGCAGATATCGGCCCGGTTCATTGCAGTAGGGACAGCGCACGGACTCATCCTTGTCTTCGACCATCGACAAGACCTGAAGCGAATTATGGGCACTTCCATAGGTGCCTCTATCTCTCCAAACAAACCTCAAGATGTGTCGCTTACACTGAGTATCCATAGACTTTGAGTATGGACCAGTAACAGCGGTAGATATATGTGAGATGGCTGAGAATGTATGGCTCGCCTGTGGCCATGAGCACGGTCATGTTGTCCTGTGGGATGCCCTTACTGGTCGAAGGTACGTGTTCAGATTAGGTTGTTAAACACTGTCTAATGGCGAGGTGCAGTGTCAAGACGCTGAATGATATTCATGACTCTGCCGTAGTGAGCCTGCGATTCATCAATGATAAGCCCAACCTCATCTCTGCTGACCTCGCTGTATGTTTTCTTTGGTATCATTTACGAGCTGGTGACTGACATCTTATTCCTTGCTCTAGGGCCAAGTGTTCGAGTTCACCCTTGTTAAATCATTCTGGTCCGGCTGGAATCTCGATGTAGCAATGATCCTTGATGGCAAGGCGGGACAGATCCTCGCTGTGGCACCGCTCATTCCCTGTCTCACCATGGAGCATCCGATCGAATCATCTGGCCTTATTGCTCTATGTGTGGCCAACCTGGTACTTCACGCATACGCCTTTCAATCGGTTGCTCTTTGTTAACAGCTCATTTATGTTCACTCGTATGTGCGAGCAGACAATGATCGTGCGTCTTTATCCCACGGTGGAAATTCTATACAAACTTCCGCGTCCTTCTAAAGAGACGTCCAGCATGAACGTGAAATCTCCAGTGTTGCCCTATCTTGCTTGGCGACAAATGGCATCGCGAAAGGGTGCGCTTCAATTACTTTGTGCAAGCACTGCGTTACCTGTGGTTATTGATTTTTATGTCTATCTAAGACGCGGGAGGGAGGCTCCGAGTGTACGACCCAATGCTTGCTGTGGCATGGGGGGCGTCTATTCAGCTCCTCCAGGTGTCGTATGAGCCTCAGCGCGGTCAGATTCAGTTCGTCCCACGCGGCACTCACAGAAGCGATACAAACATCTCCGGCATGGATTGGCTGGGCCAACGTGTAATCGTCTTTCTAAATGTCAAAGACCAGCTGCGTGTCTTTGATCCCTTCACAGTCGAAGAAATCGAGACTATGGACATCAAATCCTTGGGTTTGGTCTATCACACACGCTTCGTCAACGCTGATTCCTTCCACCATTCATTCCGAGCTCACAAGGTGAAACCATTCCGCCGTTTTGTGCTTCCGCGTTGGCCCTTACGCTGTATGGCGTGACAGGAGCGCGTGTATTTGCTGGGGATGGAAAAAATCCACTCGGCACACATCCTAACCTCGGAGGAACGGCTAGCTATCTTGATAGATAAAAACAAGTGGTTAGATGCCTTATCCCTGGCCTTGGACTTCTACGAGGGCCACGCCAAGGCTGTTGTGGGTCTTCCAGCCGATCAAGTCGCACGAAAAGAGATCATGTCGGATAAGATCATTGAGATACTCATCTCCTATGTACATATCACTACGACGGTACGCCTTATTCCTTCTTTTAAAACTTCGCCCTTGCTCATTCTGCGCACAGAGTGAGCAGGCGCGAGAACAGGATAACATTTGGATCGATGTGTGCGTCGTGTGCATGGAGTATCTACTTCATATCAACCGTACAGAGGTTCTATTCCGAGATATCTACTCGATGTTTGTTCAGGGCGAGAAACAGGAATTGTTCTTGCAACTGCTCGAACCATTCATCCTTTCCGATAGGTACGCGATGACTTTCTCTCCTTGCAGTGAGCTGGAAGGAGGGGTCTAGCACGAAGCTCACTATTCTACTTATGTTTAGGCTCAAGTATATAGGTCCAGAGGTCATGCAAGCGTTTGTCGAATACAACGCTAAGCTCGGAAAGCTTGACGTGGTGGAGCGATGCATCCTGCATCTAGATATAGCTTCGATGGACTTCCACCAGGTACTTGTCTCGCTCTGCCAAACGTATACACCTACTTACATGCAACATTTGTTTTAGGTTGTGACTGTGTGTAGACAACATGACCTGTGGGAGGGCTTGATCTACGTCTACAACAAGGGTCTTGAAGACTACATCACGCCGTTGGACTGCATGATACAAGCTCTCCATGCGACAATGGATGCGCCTCCTGGAGGGGACATTGATGCTGCTCGTCAGTGGAGTGTACGCATGCACGGGCTCGTAGATAAGATCCTCGCCTACCTGTCTCTGTGCCTCGGCGGTGCGTCCATCACAACCTTTTTGCTAAAGCATATCCCTGCATCGTGCGTATAATTAATCTCGTTGATCTGACAGCGAGCAAGGAGGATCCCAAGGCACCAGTGCCGCCTCATCTTGTCACTAAGGCGAAGAGCCAAATCTACAACTATTTATTTATTCCTTCATTGCCACAAGGTACGTGCAACAATCCAGCAATTGTACCCATAAAGCTATTGGATCATCAAAGTTAAAAACCTTTAACGTAGAAACCCGAGAGTTCCCACGGCTGTGCTGGCTTGCGCAAGTGAACATGGCAGGATTTCTTCAAGTCATGGGCATCGCGTTAGAAGATCCCGAGCGAGCCACCAGTTCTCCTCTTAACCACCAGACGATATTTCACATTCTTCAGGATCTCATCCTCCCTCCTCCCGCAACGGGTATTAGAACCCAAGCGAATCAATTTTCGGTACCATAGTATCTTTCTCGACATGTACAACCACATTTGTTTGCTGATCGTAGTTCTCTAATCAGGCGGCGGATGTTGGTCTATTCCTGAACTTTACTGGCAAGTATGTCGCCAAGAAGGCCATCAACGTTTCGGATGAGATGTTGAAGCGGGTGCTCGCTCACCTAACACGTGGAGGCACACGCGAAGACGGACTGGAAAGAGAGCAGCTCATGTTCAGCCTTGTCGTTTCTCATCCTAGCCTCCTCGACGAAAGCCTTTTGGCGCAGCTAGAAATAGCCACGCCCTATCCCTTGTACGTTGTCCTCGAACACCTGTTCCCTGCGTCAGTCTAACCCGCCGTTATGCAGTTACGCTGTTTCGGAACTTTGGTATCGCAAGACGAACGACTACAAGAACATATTGAAATGCTTCCTTAATCATCCCACGCGTAAAGTACGTTTCTCCTGCGAACTGCACTCAAACAGTAACGCTTACACTCATGATTCCATGCAGCAACTTGTATTCGGAGCGATTAAAGAGATGTTCGGACAAACGACCACTAATGAAAAGGCGAGGGAAATACTCCTAAAAGAGACACTAAACGTTGTGCGGGAACTGATGAATGTCGATCCAAAGGAAACTGCAGCTCTCATCCAGAGTTTTGTGGCTCCTGGTACTGTTATCCGCGCATACATGACACACTTTGCATTGGGTACCAACTCCATGTTGCATGTTAACTAACTTCTAGGGGACGATGAGCAAATCACTCGAATTCATCAGCAAGTGACACGTGTACTCCGGGCCTACCCTCGTCTACTTTTCCAATACTTGCACACCTTACTTGGGCCACGTAAGACGACAGAAAGGTATCACCATCACTGATCGTGCATCAATCTTTCCCGGACTGAGTCCTTCCGTTGAATCAACAGCGCGGCGGAACAATTAAGAAGGACCGGACAATCAGCGCGGAAGGAGCTTCAAGAGCTGTACTTCCGTCTTATGTGCGAGTACGAGAAGGGACAAGTGCTGAGCTACCTCGAATGGCTTGACTCTTCAGGAGAGGTCATGCTTCCCTTGGATTTCTGCCTCCGGGTATGTTGAGCATTCATATGATGTTCAGTTTTGCTTTACTGCTTATTAATCAATGGACCAGGTTACACGAGAGTTCAACTTAGCCGATGCTCAAGCGTATCTGCTAGAAAGGATGGGCGACTTGGTGTCCGCTCTGGAGATTCTGCTTAAGGATCTTGAGAATGCCATACAGCAAATGATAAAAGCTCACCAATCTGCTCCACCTTCCGCTACGAGTGCTTCACCTTTGACTTCTGTTCAGTCACGAAGAGGTAACGTTGCCCGTTGAGTTATTTTCGTTTTCGGTGCTAACTTGTATGCATGCTTCCTCGATAGCGTTCCCCGAAACACCGGAAGAGAAGGCTGTCGTGGACGGGGTCAATGCAGCCATCGCCCTGTGCCAGCGCAATTCGCAGCGGGTGGAGGAATCGGAGAACGAGGTCCTATGGTTCAAGTTACTCGATGCGGTCGTAATACCTCTCCGCCGACTAAAAGGCCAGAGAAACCGCATGAAGATCGCTGTCGGTAATTACAGCATGGGAAGCTCTACGGCTAAGATCGCCCCGTCTGCGGGTCCTAGCCAGAAGATGGATAGTACGTACTGCAAACTGATCTCGCTGGCCTCGCTTGGCTTAATGCATACTATGGGAATGATAGGTCTGAAGCGAAGTAAGCAAGGCTTGGAAGAAGTGATGCGAGTAATTCTTTCGAACATGATGGGTCACGTCCACTTGCGAGCCATTTTGGACAAAATAGTGATGGAACACGGTGCTGATGAGTTTGGTGACTTCCGCTGGATTCTCTCAGGTGTGTATTTCTGATGCCTTAGCCATACAATTGCCCTTGCATCATGCTCACGTTCATGCAATGTCCAGCAATGACGGATCAGTACTCGTACGAAATCTCTACCATGCGTACGGTTCTTCATCTGCTACACGGCGATAGTAACCGCTTGGTTCAGCAGCTGTACAAGGTGCAACGAAGGTATGTTATTGTCGCCGGTTTTAAGCGCTAGTTCTTGCTTGTGAGCTCACAGTTCTGTTTCAAAGGGGAGTATCCTCTGGAGGAAGCACATGCAGTCAGTGTAGTCGACCATTCCTTGACTCCAGCGCCCTCACCGCTTCGCCCGTTACGACTGAAAGCGAGGCCGAGGGCCTGGTGGAAGCTATGATGCCTGCTGGAATTGCCCTCTTCCCGTGCAATCACGCTTTTCATGCGCCTTGTCTCGGTCGAGCCCGGGCTTGCCCGATCTGCACCAAACAGAAGCGGACGCAAATTAGGTACGTACCCTCCATGAGTGCGAGAATGAAAGGTTGCTGACTTTCTCAAAACAGTGCAAGTATGGACGACTTGCCCGCCGTACCGACGCGGTCGCAGCTGAGCATTCAAGAACAGATACAAGAAATGATGTCCAATACCAAGGGTTCACTGGTACACACTTCAAAGGCCGAAACCTACGGATGAGAGCTCACTTTGCTGTTTGGCCAAATCTCAGGTACAAGGTGGCGCAGCTAACGTCAACGGCTATACAATGAAGGACTACATTGCGCGCCTGGATAAATACAAGCCCAAAGAGTATTCAAGAGTACGTTCCGTATATACTATCCTGATCAGAGCAGCTGTATTGGCCCGATCGCTGATCCCATTCTGGACTCCATTGCAGTTGCAAATGTTGTATAAATTGGCCGGCAAGGAGCGATTAGGCGTACGACAACGTCAATCAACGACAATAACCCCCTCTGCAGCAGGGCGGCTATCTTCCCAGCCTAGTGAGACGGATCGAAAGGCCTGGCGAGGAGCCACTCGCCTAACCCCTGAAGACATACAACGACAGGGATTCCGCCTCTCTTCTTCGCAAGTGCCCACTCAGCCACGAAGCGGGTGAGAAATGATCTACGTTGAATTGTTGTATTCATGTTTGGTAGGGTATTGGCCTTCATTTTTGTGACAACAAGGTGCCAGTTGGAGTGTACATCCCCCGTATTCTTTGGTTCCAACTCTCCTTGCAGCAAGCTGTTGATCTGCCAGATGTTTCACGACAAGAAAGGGCAAGAAACTGGCGGAAAGCCAAAGCAGTGGTGCGGGGAGGTTTCTTCGACTGTTCGGCCGAAAGGCTCTGAGCCGTTGGACATCAAGTAACTTAGGGTGTCATCAAGAAGCAAGGACAAGGTGAGAGGAGGCCGCACAAACATCCAGAGCGACAACTTGCAGGATGGCAGACACAGAACAGACAAGGCTCATGTATGTGGTGGTGGGCGAGCCCACAGAGAGGCCAACCGTAAGGCTGGGCGTCTTCCTCCTGCTGGTGTTTGGCATTTGGTTTCCTCCTCTGGTACAATGCAAACCGGTTCTGCAGCCGAACTGTTGAATTCTCAACTTCTGGCCCTCTATTCAGTGGCTACTCGGGTTCTTGGTTAGTAGGATGGACCGTGACCCCGGCACTCGAGCACTGGGCAATGGGTGCTTGGGACTCTTAGTGATGTTCACTGCAATGACCATCCTCAGCCTTTTCTACTTCCGCCACCTTCACCATGTCCACCCAGAGCCAGAACCCAACCCGGATCCTGCACTCTTATGCCATGAGCCTGATGGTTACAAGTTTGTCCGGACTACCTCCTGGACGATGGCGGCGACAATGCGGTCGGGGACTCAATGGAGGTCTACTGCTACAACGGTCTGTGGAGGGCGTGCCTTTCGAAGGAGGAATGTCCTTGGCGCCGAGGCGCCAGCTTCTCCTGGGACAAACGAACGTGCTCGCGAGCCGGCATTGAGAGAAACGGATTCTTCGCTCGCTTCTACCAACAGCAGCCGAGCGGCTACGGACCTTTCTGGCAGTACCGGGAGTTCTACTGCTCACCTGACGAGCAGCTCTTCTTTCATCCTCTTTAGAGGAGAAGTCTCTTGGCTTGCCCCAAGGTGCTTCAAGTCCGCAACAAGGTTTTCGTTGATGAATGCATTCTTTGGGCTTCCCATGATGTTGTTGCAGAAGGGCCAGGAACGAGAGAGTCAAAGGGAAGACACCAGAATGACGAAAGCGATCTTTATTAGGCTTGCCTCTCTGCGGGAGAAGATGATGGACAGAAAGAACAAAGAGGTGTTGAAAGGGCGGAGGCTGTACAGGAGGGTGCGTCGCTCTGTGTAGTGCTGACCGGTATGCGCACTTAGGACACGACGAGGTGTGAAATGGCGTGAAGAACAAGGAGGCCGGCAGAAGCGCGGATAGGGGACGCGAGGTGAGGGATGAAGAGGACAGAGAGGCAGGCGGAAGACGGAGGTGTGTGCTGATATATCTATAGGCCCTTGGCCGGTGGAGTCGTCCATCGACTGCGGGCGCGAGGCAAAATTAAGTGTACAATGCGTGATAGAGGGAGAGCGGATGGCTCCGCTTGTTTACAGAAGACTGAGGGAGCCGGGCGGAAGAGGTTGCAGATGGGGAAGGAGGAACGGGGAAGATGAGCAGGAAGGCTGAGCGGCAGGTTAGGAGGCCTGCGGCTGGTTGTGCTGCAATCTCTGAAGGATGTCGATGAGGTTTGTCAATCCCCAGACGTAGCCATCGTCCTGCTCTCTTCCGTTAAGCATGTAGGTGTGCGCGAAGTCGATCATCTTCAGCTCGGTCCTCGTCCCGCATCCTTCCATTCGCTCTTCGTCGCCATCTGCGCTCTCCTTTTGTTCCTGCTCCTCCACTTCCTCGTCGCCTTCGTAAACGAAGAGTAGAGATGTCGAGTAGAGTCTATACACCACTTGCTCCGTGAATGTGTTGAGTAGTTCCTGCAACCTTTTTACAAAGCTTGCAATGACTTTCGTCTTCAGAGCGCCAGTTGGCGAACTACGGAAGTACCTGCGTAAGGAGCAACGAAGCATAATTAGCTTTCACTCATCCTTCCACTTGGTATATAAGTGACATACGTTTCGAGGTGTTTAACCAGCTGGTCCTTGTTGGCTTTGCGGCCCTCGTACTTATCGATTTGTACATATGTTCGGGTGTTGGGCTGATAGACCTGCAGGCAAGGAAGAAGGATGAGTTGGGGACATGGCTTCGCTAAAGGAAAGAAAGAATTATTACCTTGACACCCATAAGCCGGATGCCCATTGAACCAGAGGTGGTCGAGTTCACCTTGTTGATCTGTCCCTGGATCTTGTCGGGGCCTGCATGGTCACCGTAGGCTCTTGTGCCAACCTAGGTAGGAGTGAACAGAAAGAGGAAGATGAGTCAGCTTCTCAGGCAAGAAACATGGCGCGCCAGCTCCTCCCTCATGTCGTCCGCTCCAAAGCACGGCCCCACCAAGGTCCAGCCCATGGAACGACGGCTCGTGGGAAAAGAGGGGTTTTATTCCCTTCTTGCGAACGAGCATGACACTCTAACTAAAATAAATATAAAGAAAAAGTAAAAGCGAATAATATAAATCATAATGATCTCGACCTCCATCGAGCTTCACCCTTCGGGTTAGTCCCACACGGCAACCCAGTAATAAAGCAAAAATAATAATAAAGAGAAGTATTAATTGATTTTGGATGAGGGGAAACGAACCTTGATATCAAGTACACAAGGCCTTCGGAATCCATGCGTGATGTCCTCGATCACGATGTAACCTAAGAACAACAAAGACATCGATTAATTAATTGTTTCGGGCAAGAGTGTGGCGTGAATGATGTGACACAGGCCCTCATACATCACAACACAATGTCATACATCACAACACATACTGCGCATACCCACATGTGACACTCACGAGTCATCACGAGAGGAGACTTGCAAGAAAGATTGTCAAATTGTGGAGAAGGCACACGTACTGAGAAGAGTAGAGGGCTGTTCGATGGTACTCTCCCGTTCGAGCTTGCCGACGAGCATCGATTCGAGATGGCGCGACCAGGAGGCCACCTCGCCGCGTTCCATCTTCTTGCGTAGCACCTCTGCCGTCTCGTGGTCCGTACCCGTCTCGCCAGCGGTGGCGCAGCCGGCGCTGCCATTGGGAAGGCGCTGGGTGTCGTGGCCGGTGATGACTCGCATCAGCTGTTCGCGGGTGAGCTCGACGCACCCGAACAGATGGGGCACGAAGGGACGGTAGCGCGGGTGATCTTGGAGGGAAAGGTAGAACCACAGCTCGCGCGGGTAGAGGGGCTTGCAGATGTACCCATTACGCGCCTTCAGGACTACCCGGTGACCCGAGATCTGATTCCAGAACGAACCAACGACCTCGATTTGAAGGGCGTGCTTTCGCTTCCACTCGCGCTCGTCGATGTCAATGTCGATCCCGTAGCGCGTGAGCGATGGAGGCGGCTTGATGGGGAGACTCAAACTCTGCGACGACGAGGCCGGTGGCGAAGAAGACAGCATAGGCACCATCGATGAAGAAGAAGAAGAAGAAGACGGGGATGTCGAGGGAGAAGGAGCAAGTGTAGGAACGCTAGTAGTAGAGGAAGACCCACTATTCGCGACAGTCGTTGATGCTGCTGGCGACGATGGTGCCGTCGTTCGCGCACTCGATGTGCTGCTGGTCTTCAATTTCTGTACAGTGTTCTCGGCGGATCTACCCATCCTCCGCGTCGAGAGGGAGGATGGGCTCTCTATTTGGACTTCGCCCGCGTGCATTAGAAGGAGCTGTGAAGAGGGAAACAAAGAGAGATAAAGAAATTATAATTAATTTGTTTTTTTCAATCGATCCCGTTGTGTACGAGTAGTAACACACCCGGCGATGTCAAGATGGAGAGAAGATTTATATCTTTTTCTCTCCTTTTCTTCCCCTCGCCACCCGACTGGGTTCGCTATGTGACGTCGAGAAGGGGGAGTTTTGCGACGCAGGAAGTGAAGGAAGAGAGGATGGTGCTGCTGCAGGTGCAGTTGGCCGTGTGGCGCGTGTGCGAGTGGGAGGCTCTGAGAGGATCAGACCAGCTATTGATGGAAGAGGTTGTGGAAGCGCGTATGGCGCGTGCAGCCAGAAAGCCGATAGAGAAGTGTGGCGGTTGTTCAGTAGCAGTGGAAGTTTTACCCGACATTTACACGCGTCGACCATAATTAAACACCACGCAACGAACCAAGGAGCGCAAAGATTACCAGATATATCCCGAATTCTCGGCGTCGCTGACTGGCTCTTTAAAAGGCAGCTGAGGTATGTGGAGGTGAGCCGGGAAATATTTGGGCATGGGTCGGTGCTAAGGAAAGCCAGGTGAAACTACGCCGACACCAGGCGTGCTGGCGATTCTTGGGGATCAGCGGTCGTAACAGACAAGGCAGGAGAGAACACTGACTCCCTCTCTTCACTTGTTATTGCTGCTGTTTCGCTATCATCAGCCTTTTTCTTGGCCCTGCTGCCTTCCGCGATCCGCCGTTCCGACAAGTTTAGTAAAGCGCTCAAACGTTTTTGCCCAAAGCCAAATTGTTACGAGTCTCCTTTTCACCACACCGCATTCAGATGAAAATTCGATTGACGCATGGATCGTTGAAAAAATAAATACAAAAGAAATTCGGGCACTTCTGAACGACGAGCAAAGAATGGGTGTGTGCGAGGCCAGTGCGGCCGATGGCGACAGCACAGAGAGCCGTGTCCTGTTGGCCTTCGGATTGACCACGCTGGCCGGTCTGGCGACCACCGTGGGTGCTCTCGTGCCCATCTGTGTGCGCCACACCAAGCCCAAGTACCTCGCCTCTGCGCTAAGCTTTGCTGCAGGTAAACGCTGCCCACTCCAAGGGATATAAATTATTTTTTTATCCTTTGAGCTTTCTTTATGTTTTCCATATTGCCTTTTATGACAGATATATTTTTAATAATATATATATGCAAAAATATACAAATGTAGAGCATCGAAGTTGCTGACGTGGTGACCTGGCAGGGGTGATGCTCTACGTGTCATTTGCGGAGATAATGGACAAGTCCGAAGAGTATCTCGCGTGCACGACGGAACACTCGGCCTTTGCTTCCGTCGGCTGCTTCTTCTGTGGTGTACTCGGTGCGTGCTCAGAGCTCGATCGGCAGGAGTCATGTCCCAGTGGGGTTTGCACTGTACATGCTGATCCCACAAGTGTTGGTAACGTGCAGGTACCATGGCGCTTCACCTGTTCGTTCATCGGCTGGAAGAGTTCCCGCTGAAACGATTCGCGAAGACGCTCCTCAGGAAGAAGAGCTACGCCACGTACGGCACAACGGTGGTTGATGAAGATGAAGAAGACGACCTCTTACGAAAGACGGAGGAGGCGCAACCGCTTTCTCTTCATCAAGAGCTCGGCATCAGGCGTACAGCTTCATCTACGATCAATGATCACAGTAGTGAGAGCGGAGGCGAAGCAAAGGACAGTATGAAGAGTTCATCTGATGTTGCTGACCGCAAGATCCTGGTTAAGGATTTTCTACGTGCCGACGATGCAGCAGGAGGTAACGCCAAGCAAGTTCGTCAAAGTAAGTAGCAACCACCTGAGTACGCTTTGACTGTTGCACTAATGGCCAAGCTTCAGACGATGAGGGGCAAGCGAACGCGCTTGGCGACAAAGATCGCCTAAAGAAGATGGGACTAATGACGGCCCTTGCAATTGGACTTCACAACTTTCCCGAGGGAATGGCAGCATTCGTAGCGACCCTCTCTGCTACCTCTTTGGGCCTGGCTGTTACGTGCGCCGTAGCCATACACAATATACCGGTACTTGGGCCTTATTTGTATCTGCAACTACCTCTGCTCACAACTTCTCGCAGGAAGGTGTTTGTGTAAGTATGCCGCTCTACTATGCCACAGGCAGCAAGACAAAGGCCATCTTCTGGGCCTTCATCTCTGGCATATCCGAACCCATAGGAGCACTTGTCTGCTACCTCATATTTCGCGATGGTATGCCCTGCCCTAGTTGTCTATTGAAATCGATCATCAGCATACCCACCCTTATTTGCAACAAATGGTCAGGATTCAACACGATCGTGTACGGAGTACTGTTCGGAATGATTGCCGGGATGATGGTTTTCATCACGCTGAAAGAACTCTTGCCAACGGCGCATCGATACGACACTGCGGACTCGATCGTCACACCGTTTATATTTATTGGCATGGCCGTCATGGGTGGCAGTCTTCTGCTGTTCGACTACTCGGAGTGAGACACTCCGAGATGTACAAATCACAACCAACGTTGCTTTGATGGCCCAAATCATTTCAAAATAAAATTCGAAAATTCCAATTACTTTCGGGAAAATGGAAAGATTTCGTTTATCCAAAATTTCCGCAAAGCGAACAAACTCAGAAGATAATCGCGAACTGATCAGAGATGAGCAGTCGTGGAGGAGGACGTGGTCGGGGCGGACACGGCAAGCGAGGTGGTGGCGGTGGTCAGGGCGGAAGGGGAAGAGGAGGCGGACGAGGAGGTGCTCGCAGTGCCGGCAATCAACCTGAGGCTCAGCAGCAACGACAGCAGCAGGCGGAACCCACAACGGAAGCGCCCATCGCCACGCAAGCATCTGTAGAAGATGTACCGGAAGTTGTGGCCTCCCCCGATGTCGCGGTAGCGCCCACCGATGGGACTGGCGGCACCAACCAGCCTCATCCCCACGTACGTTTCTTCCGAGATTTTTGAGATTTCCTCCAGAATACATTTTTAATTAACTATGTAATATTTCAAAATAAATGTTATTATTAATTATTAATTAATAAATATTTACAATTAATAGGCTTGTGTACTGATCAGTGTGGCAAGGGATCCTGACCTCGTGTGGGTGTTTTTCTCAGATCTACAGCGAGGACGTGGTGTGCTCGAAGAAGAACCCGAAGAAGATAGGCATTGTCTCACATGTGCCTTGGGAATCGGATGACGATCATGATGAAGACGACGACCTGTTTGCCGATATGCTGGAGGACGAGGAGGAGCCTGAGGATGAGGAGGATGGTGGTGATGGTGAAGATCAGGATGAAGACGAGGAAGGAGACGAAGGAGATGAAGATGAAGAAGGCGAGGAAGGAGAAAAGGGTACACCTAGCTTTGCGCGATCGTGTCTGTTGGATTCTGCTCGCTAATGCACACCGCAGATGAAGACGATCTGGACCTGGAAGACGATGAGACGAAGATCGAAGTCATGTGGTTAGCCAAGAATCCGTGGGACGAGCCTTCTGACACTTTGGAAGAGCCTGATGACTTGCAAGTACTTGATAGGTACGTACATCTGGTATCTCAATGATCACATTTGTTACTCAATCCTCTTTATCAATCAAGAGCATTTCTGCCGGGCGACATCGTTGCTCGCGTCGACGATCCCTTCGGTCAGAGCGGCACCGTAGTTGATGTACGCTTATCAGGCAGCTAATATGTGTCAGTGCCCCTAACCTTCTGTTTGACTCAGGTCAACATGCGTGTGGACATCAAGATGGCCTCAGGTGGAGCTGTGATGCAGAATGTTCCCTCTACACGCCTTCGTCCAGTTCATCCATTCGCACATGACGCGTACGTGGTCAAAGGTGGATGGTTGGGCACTGTCTTCAAGGTAAGGCTCTATGCTCCTTTTGTGTAGCCAGGTAAATGACTGTAACTGCTTGTTGCATCAGTGCTACGTGAACTTGCATATCAGATTCCCCGACGGCAGTGTCTGCGTAGTGGAGAATGCTCCCAGGATTGTGAAGGGTATGTTTGCGTTCCTTCCGTCCTCCATACCAGTCAGCGTGCTTAATTCCATGATCAGAAACGGGCGAAATAGTTGAGCACAATGACGATGAATACGGTGAAGAGGAACTGGTGTCTTACTACCCCACCATGGAAGTCTTAGTTCACGAGCTGGGGAGAGATGTTGTACGAAACGCTACCTGGCTTTCAGGAGCTTATCGTAAGAACTTTGAATCAGGAGTAAGTGGATAGCTCTTTCTGCTCATGCTACCCTCCTGGGACTCGATGATTCATTTCTCCTCCTTCTTTAGACTATAATCAAAGTGGAGCCATCTCAAGTGTCTGTGGAATGGATCGCCACTACTTTCGCGGTTTGTTCAACATTCTACGAAGTGGTAGTGCTTGTTTTGATTCCTCCCGTACCCGCAGTCTGGCAGCAGCAATATGAGCCCGCCTGACAGTGAGTGCGATCCGAACGAGCTGACGGTATTGGATCACTACGGCTACGCCAACTGGCAACTGTGCGATATTGTTCTCGTAGATCCAGGTATAGGTCCTATTTCATTCGGTGCATTCTGTGTGCTAGATTATAGACATTCTATCAGAGCCTCAACAACAGCAAGGACCACAGACTGGAACTTCTCAAGGCAATAGCGGACAGGCTGCGCCTGCGGGGAGGGGAAAGGCATCCGGACAGAAGAAGCCGCAGAGCAAGTATTTGGCTAAGCAGCAAAAGATGCGTAATCAGCGTCAGCAACAGAAGGAGAACAAACCCCCTCAGGCCAAGTGCGGTATCATCATGCGCACCTACACTCAGCTGACGGTTGTGTGGCAGGATGCCACTCGCGAAGAGGGCGTCCCTTCCGTCTCGCTCATTCCTCTTAACAACCTTCTAGACGCCGACTTCTGGCCCGACGATTTTGTGCAGGAGGTACGCTCATTCCATTGCTTGTTGTATGGGAATGTAGCTCGCCCAAGTCCAACCTAATGGGATGATATGAATGTTTAGGTGGTTGAGACTCAACCCACAGAGGAGACAACGGAGGACCGCGACATTGTGACGGGCAAGACCAATAGCCTGCGCAGGGTGCTTGAACGGCTAAATATTAGCGATGGCAATACAGAGGAAGCTGTTCAAGAAACGGTGGGTACCAGCAGTGGTGCTTCGCCTGCCACCCTGCCGCCAAAGAGCATCAGGTTGGGAATCATCAAGAAGGTTGACTCAGCGGCCAGGACGTGCATCGTGCGCTGGCTTAACAACCAACAATCGACAAATGGCAAGGAAACAGAGGAAGAGGAAGGGGAAAGTGAGCAGGAGGAAGAAGTATCTTTCTACCAGATCATGATCCATCCCGACTTCAAGTATCGTCTGGGCGATATCCTTCTCAGGTTGCCCACTGAAGAGCAACCTGCTAGCGGGGAGCAAAGAAACGAAGCTAGCCAGGGCCAGTGGGTAGGCGAGCTGGTTGGCCTTAAAGATGGCAAGCTGCTGGTGAAGTGGTCTGACTCCACGCACAGCTGGATGGCCCCCGGCGCGGTCTATGCTCTCGACCCGTATGTTCCGTGTTTCATTTTATCACCAACGCTCTGACTAACCATCTTCCTTTCACAGTGATGATGATTGGCATGCGTTCGGTGACGACTTCCCGGATGAGGAAGAGGACGAAGATGAGGGAGAGGACGAAGAGGGTGATGAGGAAATTAGTGCTGCTACGGCTGCTGCCCTTACTCGTGTGTTCTCCCTTCCCGAGTTATCTGCTGATGTTTGTTCTAACCTGTTATGGGATTAGCAACGGGTCCCAATGCAGGCCTTATGCAATCCATCCTCTCCACCGAGAACAATTGGTGGATGGACAACCTTGGTGGTGTCGCTCCGACTGGTACTCCACTGCCCCTTGCGGCTACGACCACGGAAGGTTCCCAGCAGGCTCAACCTGAGGGAAGGCAACCAACCGGGGAGAGCGAAGGCGAAGAAGAGAGTGAAGAAAGTGATGATGAAAGCGAAGCGGTCAGTGCAGCCCAAGCAGGCGTGGAAACCACGGACACTATGGACTCTGATGCTGCATTCGCTTTCTTGCCTGCTGATTCGGATCTAGAGAAGTTAGTGATTGCTCGTCATCGCTATCGAGGAGAGAAGCAACAACCTATCAATCAACGCGAGTGGACAGCAGCGGTGGTGAAAGACTGGGGCCTGCTAAAGAAGAGTCTACCTGGTACGACGTCCTTAAACGCACCACGCTTTCCTCATAGTATGGGCTGACGTTTGTTGCTCGATCCGTTACAGCGGGTGTGTTTGTGCGGGGCTTTGGCAGCCGCATGGACCTCTTGAAGGTGCTGATCATCGGCTCTACGGGCACACCATATGTGCACACACCCTTCGTGTTTGATGTCTACCTGCCGCCTACCTATCCCAACAGCCCGCCTCTGGTACACTACTGTTCTGTCCTTAATGAGCGGTTCAACCCCAACCTGTATGAGACAGGCAAAGTGTGCTGTATGTGCTGCTTCCCCCTTACATGACGCGCTCTTTCTCACGGAGATGCTTTTATTGTGATGATGTTTTGTAGTGAGCCTACTGGGGACGTGGGAAGGTATGTAGATGTAACCAATCTTCAAGGCTGTTAGCGCTAATCTTGGACGTGCGATATGTGCAGGAAAGGGAACTGAGACCTGGAGTCCAGAGTCATCAAACCTTCTCCAGGTAGTAGTAAGCATACAAGGCCTTATCCTTGGCACGCCCGAGCCCTACTACCTTGAGGCTGGGTACGCCGTACGCCAGTGCCAAGTTTGACGGTACCTGTGTAACCTGTTGTTTGATACAGCTACGATAAGTTCAAGGGATCCGTAGAGGGAGAACGTAAGTCTAAGCTGTACAACGAGAGCGCATTCCTTCTCTCGTTCCGTGCCATGTCGGCCATCCTTCGCAACCCTCCACCTCCCTTCCAGTTTATCATTCAGTACGCTCATTCTTGACCGTGCTTCTCGGTGGTGTGCTGAAGCGCTGTCTCTCCAGACGTTATTTCGCAGAGCACGCACGAGACATTCTTGAGCTTTGCCGGCCCTTCCTGCTGGAGCCCATCCCCATCCCTGATCTTGCCGGTACATCAGATCTCCCTTCGTTAGCAGCTGACAAGACACCTAGCTTACTTCTCAACAGGCAAGAAGGAAGAGACCACATCAGAAGCAAAGCCACCGCTCAACCACACCCCATCCAAAGGATTCTGCCGAGCTCTCACCAACGTGTTCCCTCGCCTTGCGCAGGAGCTACTGATCAACCAGCAACTCCACCAAGCCACGCAGCCCCAATGAAGAGGGAGATAGCACCGCGCTGAGCTGTTTGTCACAAACGCGTCGAGCACTGTGTGTTTTGGCCAAGCACGGTTGATAGGGATAACGCGTGGATGACTTTTGACTAGCAGCATCTATTTCCAGGCACCAGATGTACAAAGAAGCCAGAAGCTTCACTGTCGCGGAAAGGTATTACGCGAGGTAGTGGTAGACCTTCCTGTCCTTCTTCGACCGTTCTAGATAGTCGCGCTCGATCAACGACTCAATACGCTTCTTGACAACCATCGGATTGGGCATAAATCTGCAAGAGAACGACGACAGTTAACGAAAGTAGAACCAAGGAGAAGCGCAATGGACGTACCTGGCCGAGAGCTGCTGCGTGACCTCGGCAATGAGTTGTGAGTGCTCCATGGTCTTCCTGGCCTTCATCACTCTCACAATGGCAGCCTCAATCTGGTGCTTCCTCTCCTCGTCCACCTTCTCCCTCGTAGCGTCCCGCTCCTCCTTCGACTCTCCACGAGCCAACGGCAAAATTCGTACACGATAGAGCTTGGACTTGAAGGCAGAGTTGAAGGCGAACGTATCGTCATCCGCCACTTGCTTCGTCTTCGGCTCCTTAGTAAGAACCTTATACTTGGCCATACAGAGGGCCATCAGGTTCCTCTTTAGCTCAGGAACGGGAATGCCTGAAGAAGAAAGGAGAGGGTTAGGCAGAATTCAGGAGACAAGGAGAGCACCGACTTACCCGAAGTTTCCTTAAGCTCTTTGAATGTGATCTGAGGCGAGGTATTGAAGAGAACCAGAATGACCATTTGATACGTGGATACGTTGAGCTCGTGCTTACGTGAACCGAAGAAGGCCTTAAGGTCAGCTGTGCCCATGTTGGTCTGCCAGGTGAGACGGCGACCGTTGTGGTTGGAGAGGTAGAACTTCTTAAACACTTCGCAGCAGTGCAGAATCTGGAGGAAACATGCAGTTGAGCAAAACGACAATAACGTAATGTAGAGGCTGGGGGTACCTCTGGGGGAAGGTTGCACTTAGCGGCAGCTTGTGTTGGCCAGAAACCCGTGGTAAGTACGTGCACGCTGAGGTCGACACCATGCAGGATGTCGCCATCGGCCTTCTGAAGGTAGGTCTTGAAAGATTCCATGGTATCAGCGGATAGCTTCATGTCTGTGAACATGCCCTCGAGCTTGGAGGTGAACTGATAACCGCACTCGGTCTTGAGCTTGGCGATCATGTTCCTTTCGGCATCGTCCGAGACGGATCTGCCCAGGAGAAGTCGCTTGGCGAGATGCTGCTTGTAATACTTCTCGAACACGTCCTTCTCTTGGATGAAGCGGAACAGCATCATGACCTTGTTGAGAATGGTCTCGACTTCTTCTTCGCCCACACCCTTAAGTCCCTTGCGCAACTGCTCGTCGATGAATAGCGAGATAAACTCAGGCGATTTGTTGTTGGCGTTGATGAAGTGCTCGAAAGCTTGGTTGATTGCGTGCTGGAAGTTCTTGTCGTTGGTAAAAGCACCTACAAAAATTAATTCACAAAGTGTCAATTTGCGTTGACTTGCTGCTACGGAGAATGGTGACCATACCAGTGAGAAGACGGTCATATTTATCCTTGAGATCGAGAAGAGCCTGGACGTAGAGCTGCGGGTTCTTGTTCTTCTCCTCGTCAGTGACGAGGGCCTTACCGGTTTCTCGGACGAAGTTGCTGATCTTCTCCCTCATGAACGCGAGACCGCTACTTACACGAGAGAACAGATTGTACATGCGGGAGAGATCCTCTATCTTGTCGTCCTTGAGCATGGAAATGCAACCTGACCCTTCCATCTGTGCAATGGGAAGATAAGAACTTCGTCATACCAGAGACACACTGATTGTCTAACATACCTCGATAAGAGTCTTCATGTGCGAGGCAATAAGCTCTCGCTCCACCACCTCCTTGATCTTGGGCTCGGTGCCAGCGTCCAGGTAGTGAGCCACTCGTTCCATTTCCTCTTGTATGCGTGCAGAGACCTAAACGTCCATTAAAAAAATAAATAAAATATTCAGATTAATAGTGTTCCTTGAATATCCCTCAAAAGAAGAGCAGAAAAACAGGATGTTGAGTGAAGAGATTAAGGAGGAAGGCAAAGGAGATGTAGAGCACCTTTCGCATGTAATCGGAAGCACTGTTCGAGGAGATGAATTCCTGCGATTCGACGCGATAGAAGGTGGCAGAGGTTTCGAGGAAGTGCCTCTCGAAGTCATCCTCGTACACGGTTCGGCTGTTGACACCAAGGTCGACAAGCATCTGAGTGATGTTCTTCAGAAGACCTCTGTTGATGACTTCACCGGTCCTCTCCCGCTGGATCCAGGACAGGATGGTCTTGAGCAGACGATCCTTGATCCTTGCCGAGCGAGCAATGTTGTCCCTAAGGATTCATCACAAATTTAGAAAAAAATATGGTCTTTAAATAGATAATTTAAAAAGAAAAAATAAAAAAGTGAGCACCGAACGCACCTGAAGAGGATCAGACCGAGATCGTAGACCGTGTGTACGTTGTGATGCATAACGTAGACTCGATCCTGCGAATTGAAAAAAATTAAAACCGAAGTCTAAAATGCATAAAATGCAAAAAAAGACTGTCGATATGTACCATGTACATCAGGATGTCGCGAATCATGAGCATGGAAATTTTGTGGTCGTTCCAGGCCTTGTTGAGTGCATCCATGAAGGTGTCATCGTTGGCCCCGGCAACGTCGTTGGCAACTTCCTTCAGGTGCTCATCGACTACTTGCTGCAGCCCCTTGTAGAGGCGATCACCATACTTGTGCAGCACCATGTTATAGGCATTTCTGCCGAGAGAAAGAGGAAGGGGGCGATCATGAATATGATGTGAGCCCTCACATCCCAATCGCACATGAAGTGGTCAGCGCTCGTGGGACGCACCTGTAGAGCTCCTCAAAGCTCAAGCCGCTGGCATTTTGCTTGTGAATCTCGTGTATGGCGCCCTTCAGCAGCTTCCACCTTAATTGCAAATAAAATAAAAAATGATAATCAAATGAGATGCAGCTACACACCCCACCTAAATTGTGTTTGCTTGAGAAGAAAGGGATGGCTTACGTGTTCTCGGCGTAGTTTGGGTCCATCTGGACCTGGTGACGAAAGGGCTTGATAGTGATCTTCGGCTTCTTGGATGCCATGGCGGAAAACAAATATATAATTAATGCTGCTTACTATCTTTGCCCTGCTGTTCCTTCCCCTCCTTCCCTATGGGTGGGCTGTGCGCTGGATGAAGAAGAAGAGGTGCGGGAGGTGGCGTAGGCGGGGGCTGGCCTCTCCTTCCTGGTCAGTGAAATCAGTGCTGAATACCAAAAGAAAAAAATACAATGAAAATACCAAAAATTGTAAATTCAAAGGTCGCTGACGATTGGTTCAGGACGTCAGCTAGCTGGAATTCTTCTCATTTCCCCTTTTCACCCAAAGAAGTTCAGCTTCGGCCCAAGAAGTTAGGAAAAACCGAAAAAGTTGGCAAAACTCCAAACGGTTTCAAATTGGTTGTTCGTTACCTTGCGTAGTATGTACATACCCGCGTGAGCGGACATAGAAGCAAAAATGATGACGAGGAACAACACATCCTCGTACTAGTCCGCTTTGTTGATCGAGAACTGGGTGCTTGGAAGCTTGCCTGTCTTCTCATAGGGCGGAGAGGAGGTCGCCGGTGGCGGTGGTGAGTGGGCCTCGACTTTACCACTCGAAGAGTGTCGCGATGTTGGAGGCGAGGCCGCAGGTGAGGTTTCGTAGGTCCCCGATGGCTGAGGAAGGATGGAAGAGGACGAGGATGAGACAGGAGGAGGAGAGGAGGTTTCGTTAAGGTTCATCTTTTCGAGGCGGCGGATGACTTGCGAGAAGGAGGGACGACTGGAGGGTTCTTCAACCCAGCACTCCACCATGAGTTTGCCCCACTCTGTTGGGCAGCGGGGCATTGGCGGACGTAGCTTTTGTGTACCAACAGCAAATACCACCTGCACAAACCACCCATTACTAACGAACTCTTAAGTTTGTCTAAGGGAAACGGAAAACGTACTTGGAATGGAGGCATGCCCTTGTACGGGTCTTCGCGGGTAGCAAGTTCCCACAACACGATACCAAAGCTAGAGGGAGAGTAGATGTCAAGAAAATGGATCCACTAAATCACTCACGTGAGTGGTACAAACCTGTAAATGTCTGCCTTTTCCGTGTATCGTGCATTCCGCAGCACTTCAGGGGCTGTCCAACAGGGAGTCTAATGGATCATTGGTGAGCATCAAGCAGGATGAGGAGTTCAATGGGGCGCCGACGTACCCCGCATGCAGTCATAGTGGCTGAGAGTGTTCGTTCGACAATCCGTGACAAGCCGAAATCGCATACCTTCACCTTCCAATTTTCATCCACCTACGACGAAGCAAGGGTCGGTTCTCATTTCATTAACAGTGTCAGCGAGAGCAGTAATGGCTGTACCAGAAGATTGTGGCTTTTCAGGTCACGATGGATGACGATGGGATCCGAGGTGTGAAGGTAGTTCATTCCTCGTGCAGCATCCAGGGCAAAACGACGCCGCATCTCCCAGGACAGTTTGACGTTCTCATCATGCAGGAGGCGATAAATGCTGCCTTTAGCCATGTATTCCGTAAGAATGCAAATATCCGGTTGAAGCATGCAGGCCCCTATTGACACAGGACAGTAGTCAATCAGATGCCGCGCTAGGATTCTTGAAGAGTTAGGGTGGTACCAAGATAAAGCAGGACGTTCGGGTGGCGAAGCCGTTTCATGAGCGCGGCTTCTCGCTCGAAGTCATCGAAGAATTCTGGGGTCAGCGAGTGAGCCGGAAGCCTTTTGATGGCGACGAGCGTGCCGCGCCAACGCGCTTTGAAAACCTCGGCGAACGATCCCTTGCCGATGCGGGGTCCGATCTTGAGCTCTTGTGGAAGCACTTGTTCGAACTTCTTCGAGAAGCCAGCATCGCCCACTGCTCCGCCTTCCCCCTGCTCCAGTCGCTTATACTCCTCGCTCTCCCTCGCACTTCGCACTTTGCGGTAAATTACAAACACGATGACGATGAGGAGTGCCAACACGATGACTGCACCACAGCAGATATATCAGCAATCGTGCTATCACAAGCAAAGCTGAACCGGTGGTTCCATACCTGCTCCAGCTATGATCCAGCCGATCTTGCTCAGGACCTCGTCCCAGAACGAGGAACCGCTATCGGGCGGCCCCGCCGCATAGTGGAACGTCAGGATGATCGCGTGAAGGCAAATGGCATTGCCGTTGACGATGACTTGGATCGTGTTGGTCGCGTTCGTGCTGTAGTTGTAGCGAAGCAGATCGGCAACGACAGTGTAGTTAGCAGTGACCACGCAGTTAGGACAGCTGCACCCGAGCGGCTTCTTGGGCAGCGAGGACGTGTAGAGCAACTGGTCACCCTGCAGGTTCAGATACAGCTCCACGCCTGGCCAGAAACACAATAATAAGTCGAGGTGCTCGCAATGACACCAAACATATTACCGGAAATACTGTCATTCATACATAGCTTTCTTTTTTGACAAATTACAATATGTGTAGGCATTTATTACTCTATTTAAAATATTAATAATTAAAATATTAATAATTTATAATAATACATTGATAGTCCATTTAAAATATAATATTATGTATTATTATTACAATTATTTGTCATTTTAGAGTTCTGCCCGACACAGCAGAAACGATAAATTAAACAAATATTTCTCTGTTTTTGTATTTAGACTAAAATATCATTTTTAATAAATAACGAATTAATTAATGAATTTTAAAAAGGCAGTTAGAAGGTACCGGGCTGGAAGAGCTGACAGTAGAAGCGGCCGATGAAGGTGATGTCGACGGTACGAATGGAGTTGCCGGGGGGTATGGGGTTGGTGAAGTTGGCCTTCCCGTCGCCCCAGTTGCCCAGGGAGTTGCTGCAGGCGTAGTTGTCCACCTTGGCCCCATCCACGCACAGGGCACAAGTAGTGGTTCCCCCCGTCCACAGGAGCTTCGTGCTGACCACCCCGATACTTGAAGAAGGGCTGGTGGCTAATGAAGGAGAGGGGACTGGCGAAGGTGAAGGAGAGGGTACTGACGAAGATGAAGGAGAGGGAACTGGTGAAGATGAAGAAGAAGAAGATGGAGTTGTTGAAGTTGAGCGATCATCAACATGAGCGTCATCTGTTGCATCGTGACACGACCCATCTCCCCAGCTGACCGCCGCGCTGATTGCCATCACCAGCAGCAGCTGCAGAAGAAGCGCCTCTACGCTCAGCGGGAACGCCGCCCGCCTCAGCGCACCGGTGGCCATCTTCCCCATCTTCCGCCTTCTCTCAATCGCTCCGGCTTCAGACGTTGGTGTCGCGCCCCCCAAGGGAGAGATGGGGAGTAGGGGTGAAGTCGCGCTTCTAATTCACACTAACGCAAACACGCTGACGAACTGAACTGATGAACTGAATTGAATGGAGAAGGCCTGAATGTGGCGCGCAGTGGTGGTTGACTAGGCGGAGAGACCAACCACGAAAGTTCGGACCTGTCCGAAAGGAGGCTGGAGGATGACCGAATTTTCCTTTCCACTCAAACCAGGGTACTCGCCGAGAGGTGAACCAACGAGGTGAGAGGTCAGGATAGAGTGCACAGATCTCCCCACAGGCCAAGTCCCCAGTCAGACTTGAGCACGTGGCCTGCTGCCCCTTCAGTTTGCGTATGCTCTTGATGATGCGAAGTCACAAGAGAGTTGTGCTGGCGTCCGCGCTGATGAGTTCATCAACTGTAAATTTGGGAAACAACTTTCTCTATTGCGGAATTGTTTATTATTCAGCGGAATAATTACGGAATTTATTATTTTTTTAAATTCAAAATAATATAAGATGGAGGAAGAGGAGCACAACAAGACTAAGGATAAGGAGTACACCTCGGATGAGATCAACCGTGCTTTGATAGAGAGGTTGTTGGGTCTCCCAGCCGAGCTCGTGCAGGGCATCTACGTATTTGGCTCACACGCCTTTGGCACTGCCACACCACAGTCCGGTTTGCACCCACATTTTATTAAATTTTGAATATTTAATTTAAAAATGCCTTGTGCTGATGAAATGGCTTTTCTGGGAATGCAGACTGGGACTTCTACTGCGTTGTGGACGGCTACGTCGGTCCACTGGCTGTGGATGTGGCCAACAAAGAAGTTGGGGTCGCGGAAGCTGATAGAGCTGGAGATGGCGAGGCAGTGATGGATGGGATTCCTGATCGACCTGAGGAGCTGCGGTGGGAGGTACCTTCCCTTCGCACGCCTGATGATTGCCGTACGACTTTGACTGATGCCCTCTCACCGGGGCCGGGCTAGGTACTATTCAGTCACGGGAACATCGACATGACGCTGTACGAGGCAGACAACTGGCAAGAGATGTTGGATTACCAGGTACTAGGTCTCTTCAGCACGCTGCCTTCCGTGACTGTAACTCATTCTTAGCCACGCGCAATAGGATCTGCACAGCATACTGTGCCACAACTTCTTACCTTCGCATCTGGCCCTGAAGAACTCGCCTGAGGTTGTGATTGTCTTCTACTCTTCTGCGTTGTTGTGCTGACGTTCGACAAATAGCGATTCTCATGGCAGCTCGACTTAATGCGCCTCAAGCACTCGGTGAATGCCTACACATGGTCGCACCACATGCTCAGTAACAAGTTCATGAGACGAAAGAAGCACGTCAGGTAGCTTTCGCATCACCTCAGCCTCTGTCTCTCCTCACTGAACCTTTGATGAAACAGGGCACGCAAGTGTATGATCCACTGCATACGCACGCTTCTTATGGCCATTAGCCTTATTAAGCTCCAGGGCAAGGGGATCGACTTCAGTGTGAATGAGAAGGCCAATCAATACTACCGCGAAGTTATGAGTTTTGATGGAGAAACCCTCACCTGGGCCGAACTGGAAAGGTGGTATCATCTTATCTACCATCCGCTTCGCCGTGAGTTGAGAGACAGCGCGAATGCCTACCGAAAGAAGCTGGCATCTATTGAAAGCGGAAATGGAAGGAAGCTCGATACAGTTGCCTACATTGAGCTTTCGCTTCTCACCGAAGACGCTGAATTGAGCAGCAAGCAAGATCAGGTAGGACTTTATCACATTCAAATAGGGTCAATACTCAGCTTGCTCGAATGCTTCGCAGAGACGAAATGATTTGAGTTTTCTCAAGCGAGAGCTATCACTTCGAATCGGGCGGCACCACAGATTCCCAAATCTCGTGCAGCTGAATCAGCAGCCTCATTCGTCTCCATCAGTAACCCACTCCAGATTCCAACAATATCACTTTGGCGCTGATACTCACTTGAGCACACAACAGAAGTGCAGTGTGGTTAGAGAGTGTTGCGGACTCGTGTTGGATGAGGATGCCAAGTGGCAAGTTGCTTGCATCGGATTCCCGCGTCTGTTTCATTACAACGACGAAGAGGTACTCATCTGATCTTCGCCCGACTCTTTTGCCCAAGTTGCACTCATTCAGTGTCCATGATAAGGAGAAATACTTGCCGTCCATCACTGCGTGGGACCAAGTACGTGTGTATGAAATCGAGCCTGGACTTTCAACCATTCTCCATTGGCACTCGGGTGCGTGGCTGGTCTCTTCAACGACCAACAGCTTCATCGGTCGTTGTCTCCGTAAGCGCGAGCGTACACGCATACGGAAAGAGGAGGGCCGCGAAATGGATGAAGGAAAGGTTCAATTTCTTCATGCGGTAGTATGAATAGGACATGCACTCAAATGATTCTGTGTCTTCTCGCAGGACTGGAACAAGTTTATCGAGAGGCTATTCTGGGCTGTATGGAAGAGTACAGGCTATCAACTGCCTGAGGATAAGGGCAAGTGCTATATGTTCCGACTCGTTACTCAAGGATCAAATATCGCGCATCTACTAAGCGAGCAAGCTTCCGGCGAGGAATCAAGCAGCGATAACATTCACTGCACCCACCCCAAAGAAAAGCTCGTGCTCGTCGGTGTGCGCGACCGGCTCACGCTGGAGGAGTCGCTACCGGAGCGATTCGCGCGGGAGAACGGCTGGGTGTGCGCTGTGGAGCGAAAGGACCTGGCAGAACTGGTTGAAAAGTGGGCTCAACAAGGTCAGCCATCCGCTGCCGAGCTGGAAGCGATCTCACGTCGCGGAGGCAAGCCTGTAACACAGCTTGCTTCCGTCAATAGCGAATCGGTGTCCGATCAGGCGAGGCAGAAGTACGTGCTCGATCGACTTGTTGACAAGTGCTGGGAGTTCAACATTATCGAACTTCAAGGGCTTCTCATATGCGATCCTAACTTCAATCGGATTGTAATACACACACCTGCACATTCTGCCTTGTCTTCACTGGGTACGTCTCCCTCTTTTCATTCACTTACTCATCGCCATATTGATCATCATTCGTAATTAGGCCCATACACGCATCGCCATGCTAAGGAAGAATACTTCCTCACGCTAGTGCGTACTACTTTTGATCACAAGGAAAGATTCTGTCACTACTATCCTGAATGGGCTCATTGGTATCGAGTACGTATTCGTTCTCGTATCCTGTGATGAGTAACTCATGCCTTTCCCACCTCATCGCGGCAGTACGTTCATGCTCTGTTAAAGGCGCTCTGTGATGAGACTGACCTTCTGTACAAAGAAACACTTGCCAAGATGAGCAGCAAGGAGATGGGTTTGATATGGAAATCATCTCTCCGGATTCTCTGTAGCTAACTCACGTTCCATTTTGTCAGGTGAATGGTTCAAGGCGCAACAGCGTCTTAACACGAAGGAGAGCAAACGGGGAAAGCTCCTGAAGCTCATCTACAAGGCTAACGAAAGGAAGGGACGTCAACCGGTTGACTCCACCCTCAATGCGGCTGAGGGCGAGAGAAGCACAACTATGAAACTTACCACGCTTGCTCACTTCCTCAAGCTCGACGGAGTGAAGAATGTGCACATCACCAAGGGACTTGAAGGTTACCTGTTCTCGGCCTACAACCAAAAGCTCAAGCCCACGCGCAAGCGCTACGCCACCCGCCACCTTCCCGCAATGCCACTCAAGGAATTCGCTGACTGCCCACTGTGTAACTCCTCGTCTTCATGACGCCCAAGGTGTGATAGTGAAGCACCTACCTAGCTGTTCCTACGGCCGTGAAGGTAATCTCGTCAGTCTCACACTTTTCAGTGTTTGGCTTATTGAAAGAAAATGAAGAGAAAGAACGAAAGAGATTGAGTTCGGCAAGAGTGTACGGTCAAGCGAGTTGTGTTTATTGGGCTTGGGCTTCAGGCAGCGAGAAGGGAGACGTAGAGGTACTAAGTACAGGCCGGAGGAAGGAAGAGCAAAAGGCATATTAACAAAGCCGAAATAGGGCGACGGACAAGAAGCGATAGAGGCGGAAGAAGCACAGAGGAAAGAGGAAGAACAGAGGGTAGGCTCAGCTGTTTCTGTCATCATCGAGCACGGCGCCCTCGCCGCCAGCGACACCTGCTGGCATCGACCCGTCGGAGTACTGTACATGCGGGACCTGTCCCATCATCGGGTACTGGTGACACACACGCGCGTCCCAGTCAGGTCTCACCGTAGTCAAGGAAGACATCACCAATCCGTCACAGTGGAAGGCCCATGGGTCCTCACCTGGTTCATATACATCGGTTGGTACGCTATGGGAAGTGGGGGTGTGCCTGGAGATCCGCCCTGGCCTTCTCTCTTTGGCTGCCGCTTGGTCGGTGTGCTCTGCACCAATGGGCAACAAGTTCGGTTTGTAAAACGGGTTGTGAGTGGAGGATGCTCGCACCACCAGTTGCTCCTTCCCCGTTCCCCGTGAGCTCTCCCTTTTGAGGTCGGCTCCAGAGGACCGAGGAGAAGAAGACGAAGAAGAAGACAAAGAAGGCGATAGAAGGGAAGAAGGAAGGAAAGAAGGAAGGAAAGACAAGGACATGGAGAGGCTGTACCTCTCTGTACTTGTGAAGGTAGACTTTCAAGGGCTCCACATAGTTGTCGAAGCCCAGAGTGACCATGGCCGACAGGATGTCGTCGCCGTTAATCGTTTTGCGCTTCTCCGACTGACATTTGTCACTCGCCCTGCACAGAGAAAACAAAAGGCCGATGGAAACGACACACGAGGGGAAAGGAGAATATGAGAATGCCGCTTCTTGTGCTAATTGAATTATAATAATTAAAAATAAAAAAAGGGGTGTGGTCCATACTCGCTCGTGATGAAGCTGATGAATTCGGAGACGCACTCCTGCACGGTCTCCTTGGCGTCCTTGGCAATTTTGGCATTGGCAGGCAGGGCCTTCTTCATTATTCGGCTGATGTTGGCGATGGGGAGGTAGCGATCCTGCTCGCGCAGCAGGTTGCCTGATTCCGAGTTGGGCGAGGAGGGCGAGTCAATGATATCGTCCGACATGATCGTCCGTTGCTATTCGAGGTTTCTTCTATCAATTTCGTGTGGTTTCCTCCTCTCAAATGCAATCTCAACCAACCTTGCTTCGATTTTGTTGTAGATGTTGGCGAATTTAAGGCCAGTTAGCGCAATAATTCGAAAACCAGACCTAGCAGAAGAGAAAACGGAAAAAATGAATAACGGTCGCCTAATCAAGACAATTGCGCAAACTGTTTCAAATTTCACAAAATTAAGTAGTGAAGAAATGGTTTTCTTTTTATTTTCCGACAGGGAGGGCGTACGGAGAAGCATCAATTCTGCGTGCGATTTTGTGCCTCCCCTTCATCAAAGAGCGTGCACGACTCAATTGGAAGACAACACACAATGTCTCGTCCCAGGTTGAGGAAGCCCGAGAGCAGGTTCGCCATTGATGGCTCGCGCCAGACCGGAGAAACGGTGCGCGATCAGAACGTGATGGCATGCATGGCCATCGCCAATGTGGTGAAGAGCTCTTTCGGTCCGGTCGGTCTGGACAAGATGCTCGTCGATGACATTGGAGATGTCATCGTCACCAATGACGGTGCCACAATTTTGAAGCAGCTTGAGGTGGAGCACCCTGCCGCCAAGGTGCTTGTCGACCTTGCCGATCTCCAGGACAAGGAGGTCGGTGACGGCACCACCTCCGTCGTCATCTTGGCTGCCGAGCTGCT
>CDEZ01019586.1:0-19975 GCA_000826365.1 Acanthamoeba royreba | reverse complement strand
ACTCTACTCTACACCACTTGTCCGCCGGGACCGTTCTTTCTTTCGGCCTCAGCTGCCTTGCTTGGCTGGCGTGTTGGGGAGTGGTCGTCCATTCGGCTTCCCCTCTGGCGACGCGCTGGGTGCTGGCGGACGACCTGCGGGGGAGGGGTAAGGCCCAACCCATTGCAGCGAGGAAGGATGGATGGGGTAAGAGGGGCGTGCCTTGTGTCTGTGGATTGCGCAGCTTGCTCAAGATGTCGGCAGTTGTTTTGGCATGCTTGAACTCGACCCAGTGCTGGAAGAAGTCTTTGTGTCAACAAGGAGCAGAACCTGAAGATGAAGGGTAAAGCTCGTACCTGGGCATCCTTAATAGTACAGAAGTGGCGGTTGGCGCACATGGGCCGATCATCGTTCTTGGCCGGCGTGGTTGTCCCGCTGCCGCTCTGCTCCGCCTCTGGGCCAGCTGGGGCATCGGCAGCCGCCACTTGATGTCCACCAACTCGACCTGGGCTGTGTGCCCCTCTTCCAGCAGGCAGCTCCTCTGGGAGTGGGCGCTGGGGAATTGGCGGTGCTGAAGCGCCGAGCGGACGTGCTGGAGTCGATCGCTGGCCTTCAATCTCTGCCGAGAGGGCTGACTGCTTTGGTGATGTTGGCGGTGTGCGAGGTGGCGTGCGTGTGAAAACCAGACCTGACTTGGACAGCTGCTGTCCCTGAGGAGACAGTGGTTTGGACGCGATGGGTATGGGAGGACCGGCTTGTGAGGCCGCGCGAGGAAGCTCCGGGGAGGAGTTGGAGAAGATGGATTGCGGGTTGATGAGCACCATTGGAGTGGGCCTAGGCCGGCGATTCTTGGTGATTGCCGAACCCGATCGCGAGGAGCCCAGAACATCGCTGGCAGGAGGAGAGGTACCGAGCTCAGAGACCGTGGGCAGATTGGAGAAGGAGCGAGAAGTGGAGTGTTGTGGCGAAGAAGTCGAGAGGAGTGACATCGGAGTGGAAGAAGACGAAGACAAACTGCCACCGCCAGCCTGGTCGTCTGGTTTGCCTGCTGTAGGTGTAATGGCAGAACCTACTACGGCTCGATCCCCGGTGGGCCTGCGTCGCGTGATGATTGATGATGAACTGCTAGTGGAGAGGAAAGGTTCCTTGAACTCGTTCCTCAGATCTAGAAGGGCATCAAGAGAAGATATGCCAGTTACTCTACCCGATGAACTTCTATCACATTGGAGCTATCCCACAAACCTTTGTGTTCAGGATGCCGGTCAATGTAATCATCCACGCATTGTTGTAGATCCTTCATCCAAGCGGCTTTCTCCTGAATTGGCACCAAACTCTATTAATGAACTGGCCATCGGCGCGGAACTGGTTGCTGACGAACCTGAGCTGTGCACTTCTTTGGGAAGATGATCCAGGCCTTCTTGGGTGTCACCAAATAGAAAAGATTCTTATAACCCTTAAGTTCTGGCGAGGAAAGCTGAGCTTACAGTATCACTGTAGATGACATCCTAAAGGGTAGGGTAGTACCAGGAAGCGTATTATCAGGTATGTCCTGAAGCCACAAGCCCTTCATAGGGATCGTCACTTTCCACTTGTATGAATGAATGTGACCGAAACTCTGAGATCAACCAAAGCAGATATTGTTACTCGAGAACAGAAGGAAGGCTCCAAATGCATTTACCTTCTCACCAACCAAAAGGAGGTCGTTGAATAGAAACATCTGCAGTCGGTCGGTGTAAATACGATGTCCCTGCATCATGACCCGGCGAAACTTGCCCTCTCTTTTGAATACACGCGGACTATCTAGCAATTGCTTCATTGGTACACAAATCAGGATGACCTCTCTCAACTCCTAACCAAGTGAGCACTTCTTCCTTTACCGTGATGTCTGCACCGAGATGGCGCTGGATGCGCAGGAGCACAGAGTTAGTCAATGCCATTTGCATGGTACTATCGACGTAATCGGCAATCTGCATCGTAAGCACAACGTGAGTGAAGTAGAGTGATCTAGATTCAAGTAGAGCAACTAAACCTGCTGAATCCGCGTATGTGCTAACTTCAAGTTGGAGTAATCTGGATGCGAATCGTCCGTATGCTTGAGGAGATCCTGTGACGCCGTCAGAGAGTGAGTAAGACATGACCTTACGCTCTTATTCCATACCTGGAGAAGGAGCGTGTATCGTGGAATCCTCTGGACAGGCATGATCAAGTACGACGAGAGACTGAGCCCTCTAGCTTCTGGAAAGCTTTGGCAAATCTATGAAATGATGATTTAATAGGACTCATGCTCTTTATAACCTGGGAGTGCAGGTATGAGGTGAACCTGCACAAAGTGTGCTAGCGCCGGAGTAGAAGCCTGCAACCGATCGAGATAGCTGACAGCGTAGTCATAATTCTTACAGTATTCGCTGTAGCCTTTCAGATGTGGACTCTGCGGAGTGGGAAAATGAGCCGGGGACTTGTGGAGCTCACACTTTCATGACGAACCATCTGTAAGAACACTCCCCCTATGAGCTGGCGTTGCGACCAATTCTTGTAGCGCTGCTCCAGGTTCTTAAGCAACTCCTGATTCACTGCGAGAATCGCCTCCACAATCGAGAATATCTGGTGATCACGATCATGGCTACAATCTCAGTGCTCTTTGATCAGAGACTGCGTCAGCACTAAGCACCCAAAAAGCACCTGTGTGAGCGACTGAGTGTCGATGATCGGATGCGGACTTGATAGGGCACTCCGAAGAGGGTTGAGGAAGACCTGCCATAGGTCCGCCAAAAGTTAGGGAAATGACAGCTTAGAATTCACATAACGCAAGGACAGCGTACGCCGACGATGACATGAAGGGCCTGCACGTACGTGCGCTCCGTCTCAAGTATCTCTCCGACGATCTGTGTACGCTTTCGGGCTCTGCGCACTATCACCAAAAGTTGCAACACTTGTTTGTTTATTATTATTTGTGTGTTGCGGCCGACCAATCGTGAAAAAGATAAACCGATCGCAAAATCCTCTTTTTCGAAATTTCAAGCTTCTCGTTTTCGATAACGAAATTATTTGGGAAACATACCTCTTCCTTTTTTTCGAATTTTATAATTTGAGAAGAATTGCCCCATGGAGAAATGTCTTGCCCAGAAACTTCCCGAGCACAAATGCCCTGTTTTTTGCTTATATTTAGAAAAAATCGGCTACCCCGAAAAATAAAAACTGCCCATTTGCCGCACATTGTCGCGAGGCAGAGAAGAAACAAAGTTGAAAATGAAAAAAAAGAGAGAAAAAAGGAGCCAATGGGGAAAAAGACCACCAGTACCAACATAAGAAAGTGATCCTACTTCTTTGTTTTTTAACTCTAAGTCCACCACAGTGAAACAAAGAATAAAATGGAGACTGCCAGTGTGCCAGGTACATCTATCTTACATATATGTATGTGGATATCGTGCTAAGACTGCACTAACCTGAGCAGCAACAACCACAACACCAGTGCTGCGCTACTTTGCCTGCAGAGGACGGGGACAGCCCTTGATCTACCTGCTTGAGGACGCTCAACAGCCCTACGTGCTGGACAGGGTCGAACTTATCTATGGTAAGGGCAACGAACAGCAGTTGGCCAGGTGGAACGAACTCAAGGCCGACAAGTCAGCCTCAGGTATTTGTGACCTCTACAGTCTGTCGTCAGAGAGTGTAGATGAATAACACTGTGTGCGGTGAATGCAGGGCCGTTCGGGCAGTTGCCTGCGCTCAGCTGGAACGGCATCACGCTGGGCCAAAACGAAGCTATCGGGCACTATCTGGGGCGCAAGCTTGGCTACTACCCTGTTCCCTCCAGGTTGGTGTATCTCTCTCTCCCTAGCCATGTTGTGCGCGCTTATGTGGTGATCATCATGATGATGATGGCCGCCTTTCTGACAACAGCATTTCCAGTCCTGAACAGGATGCTCGGTGTGAGATGTACATGTCATCAGCCTACCAAGACATTCACAACGCCTTTCTGGTTCTGTTGTGGGCTCCCATTCGGTTTGCTGGGTGCGATCTGCCTCAGTGCACCAAGGTGCGGTCCTTTATCTGATTACCCAGTAGTGCATTCATCACCACCTTCTGGTGATACAGTCTTGATCGAGATGAGGTGCCTGATGATGAATTGTTATCTGCCGTGCAGAACTTCACAGACAAGAGCGATTTTCTCATTTCAAGGTTCTCAGAGGAGCTTCAGGACAAGCAGTACCTCTTCGGCGACAAGCCCAGTGTAGCTGACTTCTACCTCTATGAGGCCCTGGATATCTACATCACTGCGTTTGGGTGGGAGCGCATGAAGCAGCGGTTCCCCAGAGTGGTACAGTTCCTTCATCACAATCATGATCATGAGCATCGTCTCATCTATGGGAACGACCAGGCGAGCTTCCACGAGAGGATCAGCAACCGCCCACACATCAAGGCGTACCTTGAGAGTGGCCAGCGACCTGAGTGCTTCACCGCTTGTCCAAATGAACAGGAGGTTCTCCGTGCGATGCGCGCTTCGGTCACCAACCCGCCAGAGACTCAGTGAAGTATTCAAATAATGAAGTGCCCCGTTCAAAGGACTGTAGATTCGTTAGTGCTGTGCAGGCCTATGTGGCCGGATCGCCAACATTGCAACGATTATCTGGAACAGGATGGTAGGTCACCAACATGACCCGAAGGCGCCTAACTGCTTCATGAGCTCAGTGTCGCACGGTGCGCGCTTAAGAGGGAGCTGTGAGAGTTCTGCCGGCTCATCTCGATCCAGGGCCGCCACATATGGTTCAGCGCTTGAAACCTACGTTGATGCATGACAGTCTGCAGTTAGCAGCGACCTCCGCGCATATCCTTTATTTGGGAAACAATGATATATTTAGCAAAACGTTTCGTATTTCCTAAACTTTTGATTAGAGAACGTTGAATTTTCCCGAAGTTTTGCGCCGCATCGTTTCAACCAATCAGAATGTTTTTCACTTCATTTACGTGTGTGGCCCTTCAGAGAAGTACAGTCAAATAAATGTAAAGTCAGTACCCCTCTCTTCGCTTTGTTGTTCTCTACACTAGTGGATAACTAAACTTTAGGATGGACACCCAAGTACCCGATAAGACTAAGGACAAGACAGAAGAGGACCAGGTGTCGGCCAGCTTCGTGTGTCCTCTCACGCAGGAGGTCATGCGCGACCCAGTGGTCGATCCCGAGGGCAACTCGTACGAGAGGTCGGCCATCGAGGCGTGGCTCAAGAAGAACGCCACCTCGCCCATCACGCGCAAGCCGCTCAAGCCCACCGACCTCGTTCCCAACCGCGCCCTCCGCGATGCCATCACCGAGCGCCGCCGCGAGCTCGGTCTTCCGCCATTCCCTGATGACACCGAGAAGAAGACCACAGCGGCCGCCACGGCCACCGGTACTTCGGCAGCGCCGGCGGTGACGCTCCACATTGAAGCGCGCAAGGTGGCGAGTAGTGGTCGCCCCAGTGGTGGTAGTGGTGCTGACAGCGAGCTGCATGACGTGTTGGTGTCGGTGAGGCCGATGGAAGGTACCACGCGTACGCCGACCGACATTTGCTGTGTGATCGACATTTCAGGCTCGATGGGCACCGAGGCCAAGCTCAAGAACGCCGAGGGCAAGGAGGAGCGTCACGGCCTGTCCCTGCTGGACGTGGTCAAGCACGCTGCCAACACCATCATCAGCTCGCTCACCGACGCCGACCGACTGGGCATCGTGGTGTATTCGACGACGGCGTCCATTGCATTCGACCTGGCCAACATGACCGACGATGCCAAGAAGGCGGCCAAGGCCAAGGTCGACGCGCTGGTGCCGGACGACACGACCAACCTGTGGGACGGCCTGGCGATGGGTCTGGACATGATGCGCAAGCATGCCGTGCGCGGGCGACAGACGGCCGTGCTGCTGCTCACTGACGGGTTGCCCAACATCAGCCCGCCGCGCGGCGAGCTGGCCATGACGAAGCGCTACAAGGACCAGCATCCTGACTTCTCGTGCACCATCAGCACATTCGGCTTCGGATACGATATCAACAGCGAGCTGCTGCGCGGCATCGCCGTCGAGGGCAACGGCATGTACTCGTTCATTCCCGACAGCTCGTTCGTCGGCACGGCCTTCGTGCACACCGTGGCCAACCTGCTCGCCACTGTAGGCAACAACGTGCGTCTCGCGTTGGAGCCTCTCAACGGCGCGCGCATCATTAGCGGCGTGGCCAGCCTGCAGACCGGTACCGGCTTGCAGAGCGAGAAGACATCGTGGGGAGCGCAGTTCTCTCTGGGCTCGCTGCAGTTCGGCCAGAGCAGGGACGTCGTCGTGCGCATGTCACTGCCGGCGGGCACTCAGGATCAGCCGTTCCTGTCGGCCACACTCAAGTATGAGCTGCGCGACTCAACCGATCTCGTCGAGACCCAAGTCGAGAGCGCGCGCAGGGATGGCAGCGTCGAGGTCGACCTGCAGCGTGGCCGGTTGGCCGTCATCGACGCCATCCGTCAGGGCATGCAGGCTATGGCCGAGGGCAAGTCGGAGGCGGCCCTCAATGGAGTCAAGGCAGCGACCGCCGAGCTGGTCAACACTGTCAAGGATCAAGATGAGCGGGCCGGCAGTCTGGTGTCGGACTTGACTGGTCAGATCACAGAGGCCCTGTCGCGCGCCGACTGGTTCAAGAAGTGGGGAAGACACTACCTGCCCTCGCTCATGCGTGCCCATCTGCTCCAGCAGTGCACCAACTTCAAGGATCCGGGAGTGCAGCACTACGGCGGCAGCCTGTTCCGCACTCTGCGCGATGAGTTCGATGACATCTTCGTCAAGCTGCCTCCGCCCAAGCCTTCGGTCAGGCCCACCGTGACCCACAGCAGCCCCAGCTCCAGCTCCAGCTTCGGAGGTTACACCTTCTCGCCGATCGCCAGCATGGCGGGATATCACAACTCGTCCAATCCTTGCTTCCACGGCGACTGCCAGGCGCTGATGGCCGACGGCACAAGCAAGAGGCTGAGCCAGCTCATCAAGGGAGACCTCGTGGCCACTGGACACAGCGATCAGACAGGTCCCGCCCAAGCGCGCATCGTCTGCGTGGTGCGCACTCGCTGTCATCTCGGCCGCACCGATCTCGTCAAGCTGGAGCCTTCGGGTTTGTTGGTGACGCCGTACCATCCAGTACGCGATCCCGTCAGCAATGAGTGGCGCTTCCCATGCGAGATGGCCGCCGTGGTAGAGAGGCCGTGCTCGGCTGTCTATAGCTTCGTGCTTGACAAGGGCCACACGATGGTCATCAACGGCGTGCAGTGCGTGTCGCTCGGCCACGGATTCACAGACAATCCCGTGGTGACGCATGCCTACTTCGGATCGGCTCAAGTGGTGGACGATCTCGCCAAGATGGCCGGATGGGAGTCTGGTCTCGTGCAGTTCGAATCGGGCTGCCTCGTTCGCAGCCCTGAGACCGGTCTTGTTTGTGGATTCAACGCCGAGCTCGCGGTCTGAACGTCATCGTCATCGTGACAGCGATGAAGACACAAGTGCTCTTCTACTCTTCATTATCACTTCCTTGTTGAACTCTGTACATCTTTCACGAAATCAAATATTAAAGATCAGATATGCAGCTATCGGACCGCTCAGCTGCTCCGTTCAGGGAGTTTTAAGTCCGAGGTGCTCGTCCCAGCGATGGAATTGTTCCGCCAGCACATAGAACTCGCGTTCATCGAGATCATCGTGTGATGCCGTACTTTCTTCGACCCATTCCTTGGTCACCACGTGACACGTTCGCGCCCTGTCCTTTGCCACGCTGCTCGGCGGACAAGAGTGAGATCCCAAGAGGTAAGAAGGGGAAGAGAGGAATGATGCATGTACCTTGTGGCCTGTTCCTTGATCTCGTCAAGGCGGGTCAGGTCGGCCGTATCTACTACAACATGCGTGACGCCTGGGTGTATTGTCTCGCTATGCACAAGGATTAGTAGGACATATGACCAAGGCGTTGGCGCAGGCGTATGAACTTACCTGACGGTACCTCCGTAGAAGACGAACAGGGAAGCGGCAACGTCGAGGCTGCTGCATGAAATCGGAGTGGATGGATCACTAGTGCAGGAAAGATGATGAGCAACCGATCCTGCAGGACTGTTGTGCGTTCAGCTGTACCTGACCACATTGAATCGATCAAAGTAGGCGATGTAGGGTCGAAAGATGGCCCACCAGCAGCTCTTGCCGTCATCAACTGAAAAGTACTTCTGCTCCAGTGCTGCGATATCTTTATCGCCTGAAGCCTCAGAATGAGGGTTTGACGTGGACTTTTCATCTGGTGAACAAAGTGAGTTGCATCTCGTATGCTGAAGGAAAGTTAGATCGTACCTTTCTGTTCTATCTCGTTGAGCAATGCCTGCGCTTCCGAATGCTCCGTCTCTTCGCTGTCCTCCTTCTCCCTCTTAACCCTCTTTGCGGCCCGCACTCCACGATATTTACAGTCCAGTATGCGCTGAACGAGCTCTTCCTTGGCGCCCGAGACTCGTAGGTTCAGGTCTTTAAGGATCATCTTGAGCTCGTCCACCTTCTTCCGCTTGAGGCTAGCCTCCTCTTCGATCTCCTCCTTCGATCGACTGCCATCCCACTTTCTCTTTCGCTGGCCCTCTACTGCGATCGTGTCGGTCGCTGCATCCTGTCGCTTGCTACGCTCCTCTTCTTCCTCCTTCTCCAGCTTCGATATCATAGCAAAGACCTCCTTCAAGTTCTCCACGTCGGTGTCCTTCGTGTAGCTGTCCCCGTACTTGTCGATCTCTTTCAAGAATCGCTGTTTAGTGGTGGGAAGAGTGTAGATCATGTATCTGAATGACACATCACAAGTGAGTCTGATATATCGAGCATGAATACCGCGCGCGAGGCAAAGGGGGTTCTCTTACTTGGGCTCGAGTGGGAGACGCTGCGAGCAGGCAATGCAGTCGATCAACCAGCGATAGTGCACGATGTCGATCACACCGCCCGCAGCCATGTTTTTGACTTTGAGTGCTGCAAGTCCCTGTGATCAGCTGTCGCAACTATGTAAAGAGGATTGTTGGAAATGTACTCTCTTTTCCAGCGATGGCGCAGAAAGTCTGAGGGCCAGGATGTTGAATCTTCTGGCCTCCGTATTCGTGAATGAGAGTCTCAAGCTCGCTCTTGCTCTTCTCTTCATCGCCGGTGATAACGCCTGCATGCGGCGTCAGTGACATGAAATCGGAATGAGGACTGCGGAGAGCAAGAAGAGCGCTGTACAGAACTGCTGCCCTGCGAAGAGGTCCGTCTTTACTTGGACATGACTGACATCAGTATCCATGAACTGTCTGCCCAATGCAACTCCCTTTACGGATAAAGAACGTCAACAACAAATGATTGTTAAACTCTGAATGAATGTCTGTACCCTTCTTGCCGTTACTCCACTTCGGCGCTTCTTCTTTTGATTGACATCACCTTCTCCTTGTTCGATAGCCGTGACAGCCTTGCGCTTGGCATAACGACCTGAGAACTCCTTTGCCAGAGCCACGAGCTCTGCCAGCATGTTGAATGAGAACATCCCAAGGTGCAGCAGGAAGGGCCAAGAATCGAATCGTACCGGAAAGGTCCATGCACTGGGTCCAGTTCTTGTCCGTGCGAATCTTCATCACACGAGGAAATCTGAGAGTGTAGCCCGCCTTGTACTTCTCTGTCACAGTGACCTGTGCAGCCTTCACCTGAACAATACGGGAACTAAGGTATCTCGAATCCGTTAACAATTCACTGATCATGATCAAAACAAGAGGAAGCGTTGTACTGGCGAGGCTCAATCCACACGTCAGGCTTCTCGTGTAGGCCTTGAAGCTGTAAAGCAATGAGTACAGGTTGATAGAACACTCACAACTAACTGAGATGATCATCGTGTACCTGAAAACAGGAGGGCGGATTCTGTGGCGAGAAAGGCTTCCAGTGCTTCTCCAGCATCTTCTGTAGCAGTCGGAGTTCATTGTCTGAGTATCCGCTGCCAACTTTACAAAATGAATAAAACCTGCACAACAGTGTGAACGAGTAAGCAAGACCGCACACATAAGCAAGTGGGGAAGTAGTTGTACATGGTGGGCTTGCCCGATCCATCAGGCGAGTCTTCACGCTGAGCGACCAGACCCAAGAGGAAGTGGGAGATGGTGCCACCTCGTCGTCCCACGCCGCTACCGTAAAAGCCACCCAAGATTATGAGATCCAGGTCGTCGCCTACGCCTTCAACATACTCGGGCTTGAGTTTGATCCACTTGTCCTTACGTTCGTTAGGAACGTAAGTCGATTCCAAGTCCTTGATCATGATCCCCTCCTCTCTGATGGAATGAATCCGGTTAGCTCACAAGTGCTGCGCAAAGAGAATGGAAAGTGCTCACCGATTGAGAATGGCTGTATCGAGAGCATTGACGATCTCTTCGGTCGTGGATGCAGAGTGTTGCGTGACGATTTCGACTACTTTGTCCTTCGGCTTGATGCACCGCTTTAGCATCAGCATGCGTTGCTCGAGAGTGAGACTCATTACACTCCGATCGTTGACATAGAGAAGATCAAAGGCCATATCTAAAAGAAAAGGAGGAACTTAATGATTCAATATGAAGGATAAGGCTGAGAGTGAGCATACAGCAAAACTGCTTGCCAAAGTTATTGGCAAGGTCAAGAGTCGCACTCTGTGAGTTCAGCGAGCCGCTCGCTTTCTCGCGTTCGTACTGAGCTGCAGGGGCAAGCATGAGCCAGTGCAGCAATCAACGCAAGGAACATTCGTACCGAGGGACTTTAGTTTGCCAAAGTCTTCGAAGCGGCCAGCCAGCGAGTCCCAAACCAACAGCTCACCATCAATGATGCACCTGCAGTAGAGGCAAAAAGGCAATCAGTCAACTAGGTTTGAGAAAGCAGATGATGAAGAGTACCGCGCCACTCCTATGCACTCTTGAAGCATAGGGATCACCGTTGGGCCATAGATTGGAGTGACATCGTTCGAGTTACTGTACAGACGTATCCATCTGTAAGGTCTCACTCGCCAAAAACAGTGCAGGCTAGCGTACCGTGAGAATAACTTGATCGTCTTGCCATCCTTATGTACTTGCACTCGTTCACCGTCGAACTTGTTTTCGATGATGAAGGGCCGCCCTTCCATCAACTTTATCACATTCTCAGGCGCCTTTCGAGCAGCTAACATAGGTTTCACCGGTTGGAACAGGCCTGCACCCTAAAGCATATGTTACTTCACTTTCCACTCTCTTCCCACTTGTCATCGTCATTGCTTTCGTACTCTTGAACTTAGTGTGGTGGACGGATCCTTGAGTTCTTGGCACACACGCCGTAGGTTGGAAGTGATGTTGAACAGCTCGACCGCATCCGGATGAAAGTAGTTGAGGATAGTCTTTTCCGATGATCCCATTTTGAGTTCTGTACTAGTGGCTGTGATCAGACACGTAATGCGCTGTGGAGACGATTGTGTCTTCAGCTGTACCTTTGAGAATGATACGGACGAGCCATTTCTGCTCCAGGGCAGTCGTGCGTCTCAGCATCATCTTCAAGATCTGAGTTTTTTCATTCCTGTTATAGATCTGGATTCAGTCTTGAAAGAACATGAGAGGATGAAGAATGTACTTGTCGGTAGCTGCATTGAGCGCATCGAGTGCTTCATTTATGTCGAAGATAGACATGTCTCCCTTCTCAGGACATCTGCAGTGAACCTGTTAAGCCAACTCAATGAACTTTGGATGTGCTTGTCAACTGATACCTCTTCTTCAGCGACTCGTAGACGGCCGTACCAAAGTCACCTGCCTCAACACTGGCAGTGCTGCGTGTGCCTATTCATATTCAACAATCATCAGCTGAAAGCAGCCAGATTGTGAGCAGTTATGAGAAACGTTACTTCCAGGTCGACGCCAATGAATGAGCCGCTTGCCATCATCACTCTCCGGAGAGATACCGAGTATCTGCACATAGAGCTTGGCCAGCACAGACTCCTTCATGCCGTATGTCTGTCGTTCCTTGTCCAGCTGCAGCACGCACACATATGTACCACATGTGACCATCAGAATCAATGTCCAAGCAACAAAACAGATCATCCTTCGAGCTCTCCTACCTGCGGAAGGAGCAGGCGCATCAGCGGGAAGAAGTCGTCGTCATGGTACGCGCTGAAGAAGCTCTGCAGGTCCTTCTTCCTCGCGGACGCCTTGTTCGCCTTCGTTGATCTTTCGAATAACTGACACACAGCCTGCACGTAGAACAATTAATAATTAATAAAACTAAATCAATATTATTTTTCTAATAATACAATACAATACAATACAATACAATACAATACAATACAATACAATACAATACAATACAATACAATATAAAATAAAATAAAATAAAATAGAAGGAAAGTAAAAAATATTTAATCTTGTACCGAAAAGGGCACGACTTTGGCGTAGGCGCCAGGATTGGTGGATGATGTCTTGGGTGCGGGTCGAGAAGGAACTCGGCCATTGATGGCATCCCCACTGTTCTCTTTATCGTGATCACGACCGTCTCTTTCTTCATCCCCTTCTTCTTCTTCTACGCTCTCATCGTCCTGCAGGCGTTCCTTGCCTTTGCTCCTTCGATGTTGCTCCGCATCGGCAGTCCTTTTCTTTTGATGATGTTGAGAATGAGACATGATCTGCAAGATCAATCCCCCAGATCTAAGACTAAGCAAAATTTGCAACAAAATTCCCAACATTAAAATGTTGTACGTTACGTTTTGGCGGGAAACCGAAGAACGAAAATATTTGAGGAATTTGGAGGCAACGCAGGCATGTTTGTGCAAATTCGGGACACATGCTAATCAAATCTGGACATGAAGATGCCGACCTCCCCCAGTTGGGCTTCCATTGATCATTTTGGAAGAGTCTCTACACGAAGCCGATAGATCTTGTTTGCATCATGATCTCGCCAGCAGCAACGGGGGAGAGCAACAGCATGCACATTGATGATGCGCAACGCCTGGTGGTCGCCATGTCGTCGTCCCGGGTCGTGGTCGTAGAGGCACGTATGAAGCGCGCAGATACGATGTCTGGACGACTGGATTTCGATCGCAAGCGCATCGAGATGCTCCTACGCGAGGCGCTAGAAACCCAGTTCCGCACAAGGTCCTTTGTTATGCAGGCCCATCCCGTGGACTTCCCTCTTCAGCCACCCTTGGCTGACCTACTCGATCATGTGGCTCTCTCGACGCAGGACTCCCGCCTTATCGGTTCCGTACTCACCGGTACGCGCGACCTGTCCTACTCTGAAGGTGAAGGAGGTCATGACTTGTGTTCTACACGTGATGTGTGCAGGCGAGGAGACCTTCGAGGTGAGCCTCTACAGGCTCTATGGTGTCGATGAGGAACTTGTAGCGCACAATGCGCACGACATCGGAGAGGATGCGCACGAAAACGTGGTACCATTCAAGGAGCTCCTCTTGCCCTCGCGAAGCCTGGACGGCCTCTGGGAGAAGTACGTACAGACAGCATGTGTAGAATAGATACGCGTTTGAGCCGATCCACTTACGATCAGTACATGATGATGGACTGGACGACAGTCTCATCTTCGAGAACGGGGTGAAAGAAGAGATGCTGGACTACGTGGAAACTGGAATGCTGTTCTCCGATGCTCGAGTCTCGCCACAGGTCATATCCATCAACCGAATGGTCCTCTTCTATGGTGCAACACTCCAGCACGACAAGCAAGGCTGCAAACTAATGGTTGTATTGCTTCGAAAGGTCCTCCGGGCACTGGCAAGACCAGCATCTGCAAGGCACTGGCTCACAAGCTCGCCATTAGGTTATCTCACCGCTACGACTACGGTCAGCTGGTGGAGATAAACGCCCACTCATTGATGAGTAAATTCTTCTCTGAGGTGCGCCGTTCCGTGCTATGGACGTTGTCTGCAGCCACGAAGCTCACCTCCCCAAACAGAGCGGGAAGTTGGTATCTGCCGTTTTCGGCAAGATACGTGAGCTACTTGATGACCGTAGCTCGTTTGTTATTGTGCTGATTGATGAAGGTACTAATCTGAGTGAGATGTACTGTAAATGGGTCGCTGATGATTGTTCTTCCAGTCGAAAGTCTATCAGCAGCAAGAAAGTCAGCCATGAACGGCAGTGAGCCTTCAGATGCAATCCGAGTTGTCAACGCGCTTCTTACACAACTCGATTCGCTGCACAACTACAGTAACGTGCTTGTTCTGGCGACCTCTAATCTGACTGCCGCCATTGATGATGCATTTATGGATCGAGCTGATCTGAAGATTCACATTGGCCTTCCTCCGGTCTCAGGTACTACTCTTCCCTCAGGGCTAGATGTGATAAAACACAATTCTCAGCCTCATTTTACAGCCTGTTATGAGATTTTGAGGAGCGCGGTAGAGGAGCTTATGCGCACGGGAATCGTAACACCGTGGCAGTGCCTGCTGAGTCATCAGTCAATCCAACTGCTGGCCAAGGATCGTGAAAGTGCCAACTGCGTCAGCGTTCGATTGCTGGAGGTGGCGTTCCTCTGCCAGGGTCTAAGTGGTCGCGTTCTTCGCAAGTTGCCTTTCCTTGGTACGCCAGACTCAGGCTTTTTTCGTGTGGCCGACGCCCTGTCTCACCAAATACACCTACAGCATACGCCCTGTTCATAAGGACAAAGCGAACCTCATTGCACGAGTTCATAGGTGCCCTGAACAAAGCAGCGGACCGAGTCCGTGCACAGACACATACGGTTAGTCCGTAGTGGTGGTGCTTGCGTTCAATTAACAACGAGCAGAACATGAGTGCTTTTACTTTCGCATGGGCGTTCTTCCACCAGGGTGAAGCAACGAGTGGCCTAAACGCGCTGATGATGAACTTGTATTCCCAGTTTCTGCTCGACAGCGGCCGCACTCGACCGCCCTATTAGGTCAGACAGTTTACCTCGGCCACTGATCTGGACCTGCCTCCAGGTCTATTGGGTGCAAGAGGCCGTGACGTACTGACGTACTCACCAAATGCCAGACCGCTCCAGCCTCAAGATCGCCCCACATTAAATGCGTTGATCGTCAAGGAGTGTTTGACACACAACAAGCTATTCAGGTGCACCATGCTTCACAAGACCATGTTTTGATCACTGAGTGTGACATAGATAAGGGCTCTGGCCTGCAGTCCAGGTCACTGCGCGGAAGCCACTACCTCACCCAATCGGTATACAACGACCGAGCCATCGGCAGAGGCGCTCCAGACGGCCTCACTTTCAGCATCAGCATAGCGAGCAAGTGCGACCACATCCTTCCCACTGGCGTGATATCCCTCGAGCCGTTGCAAAGTTTGGTATGTCTGTTCCCGATTCAGAAGTCAGTGTCATACATAACAACAGGGGAGGGAGTGTCTAACGCACCCTAGCATCCCAAATGGTGACCGCGCCATCGGCGGAGGCCGACCACACGCGCAGACACGAGGGTTGATAAATCAGACTGAGGATACGCTCGCCGTTATCAATCGACTGCAGCGCCTCTCCTTCGAGATTGTAGGTAACGATCTTCTTATCGTTGCCGCACGACCACACCTCTTGGCCCGCTCTGCACACGAGGTCAAACCTCACTAACATAACAAGATAGAAGGTCTTCTAAACGTACCTGACGATTGTATTGATGGCAGAAGAGTGACTCGTGATGGTATCCAAAGTGGTAAGAGTCTTCGTGCTCAAGTCAGTAAGTGTAAGATAAGCTTGGTGGCTGCGCAAGTACCACAGGTTGGCACACTATGAGCGAGGGGCCTGCCACAATCCATACATTCGACTTGACGCAGATCATGGTTCTCAGATCGTTCTTCGTACTGATCTCGAAGCTCTTGTAGTTCTTCGCAGTCTGTGACCAACCCTTTCAGCTCAAGTATGCCACGGCAAGGCTTTCTTTCATCTCCAAGTACCTTGGCATCCCACAGAGTGACAGTATTACCGCACGTGGACCACACATGGAAGGGCGGCACGAACAGAAGTCCGTTGATTCCCGATGCACTGGTCTTGATCTTCTTGCTCACCTTGTGTTTCTTTGGTGATGGCAGGCACAGATGTATCAGGATCAATCCCATTCAGAAGAAGGCAGTGAATAATCACTTACCTTGGTGTCCCACAACAGAATGGTACCATCCTTCGGCGAACACGACCAAAGGCCGGCTTCAGTGACGGTGAGGTTGGTCACTGGTCCCTTGTGCGCCACCACACCGGTAACGAAGGCTCCACTCTGCATTCACCATGGGATTATCATCGTGATTAACCACAATGAAGAGCTAGTTGCTGAGAATTACCCTGGCGTTCCACACGCACACGCTGCCATCTTGGCAACCGGCCCAGAGCATAAGCGGCTTCTCATATTCGTCCACGGTCTCATCGCTTTCCACGATCAATAGGCAGACAATACCCGCTCCACGACCCATTTCGAGCTGCATCGTCAATGGAAGAAGGTTAGTAACCAACTACTACCTCGCATTTAATGTGCCATAACATACTTGAGACGTCGTGCTCACGCCCATTTCAGAGGTTCCCATCTGTTCTATGGCAACCGTGCTCATCGTTATCTCACCTGCTGCATTCAGACAAGAGGTAAGATTAGCAGGCCCAACATTATCGCTGCGAAGTCATGAATCATGCGTGAAAGGAGCTAACCTTGACCATCGGAGAAGGAAGCGGACTTGTAAGCGGCAAGAGTGGACGGAGCCAGTTGATTCTGCAAGGCAGCCAACTTGGCCGTTATCGTTTTGAATGTGGGCCGCCTGCAGATCAGCCATACCCCTCACCACCATAAGCATTTCACCCACATAACCTCGTGGGTTAGCGCGATGCGTACCGCTCGGCATCAGGATCCCAACACGAAGTGAGGAGATCCACATAGTCTTGTGCTCCGAGGCTTTCGACCAACTCGGACGGAATGGACGGCCGTAGGCCATTGATGATGGCCTCTTCCAGCTGGCTATCCGCTTCGTACTTGCATCGATGTTCCTCAAACGGATGCTTAAGCACGAGAATCTCCCATAACATGATGCCTAGAATCCAATCGAGTCAGCCCTTCTGTGGATGGCGACGGCCTGCTCGATGAATCCTCGGGACGTACCGTATGAATACACATCGGCGGACTCTGTGTATTCTTTCTTCTGCATGATCTCTGGCGCAAGCCACACGGGATTCCACACGTTACGTCCCTTGACCGTAGTCGCCGTCATCCGCGTGGAAAGACCAAAGTCGGCGACCTGACGTGCGCATCACATCGGTATGAATCTACCATCCACCAAGATATATACAATGCTTACGAATCAATGCATGTTGACGCACCTTGGCAACCACAGGGCTCTCCGGGGATGCCGAGGCAAGCTTTACAAAAGTAAGAAGAGTGAAGCAGTACGTTGTAGGCAGTTATTCATCGTACGTACCAGAACGTTAGGTGATTTGAGATCGCGATGAATGATGGGCGGTACAGCACTGTGGAGGAACTTCATCCCTTCGGCGATGTCGCGGGCAATCCGCAATCGCAGAGGCCACGACATTAGTTCTGGCTGGTCTGATCGCGCTTTGATAAAATCGTAGAGATTGCCCTGATGATAGAGACATAATGGTAAGCTCTTCACTTAGATATGCATTGATAACCTTCAACTTACCTCGGCCAGGAATTCAGTGATGATCATCAATGGTGACAGGCATATGCCTCTCAGCCTTACTGTGTTTGAATGCTTGAGGCCACTGGGACAATGGAGAATGAGCTGATTCATTCTACTAAATAGAGCTTTCGTCGAGGTACCTCATGAGCATGACCTCGCGCCGCAGTTCCTGGAACTTCTCAGCGACATCGCACTGAGGGCCGCCAGCTTCCATCAGGTTGATCTTCTTGGCTGCAACCTGGTGCGTTGATTCCAATCATGGGTTAAACCAAGCAAAGCTTGATCAACTTGGAGAATGGTCGTACTTCTTGATCGTTAAGGTAGGCACGATAGACTTGAGCAAAGGCACCCGCACCTACGCAGTCGCCAATCTTCAAGTGTTCCGCATCAACGAGCCACTCGGTCATGTTGACCAAAGCGACGTCGGCCGCAAACTTGTCTGCATGCGTGGATTGGTGAAGTGGAGAAGCGAAGAACGGAAGCACAGGAGCGTACGAATATCAAGGTGAGTGTTTTGACAAGTCATGTGTTGTTTGCCTTTGGTCACAGCCACCCGGATTTCTTTCAGAGTGAACGTCATCGGCGGATGCCGGTGCTTCTTGATGCAGTGCGGGCACAGAACATGAACCGACTTGATCTGGTTCTGGAACCAACCTTCAATCAAGCTGTCAACATTCTCGACCAATAGACCAAACAGCCTTTTAAAAAAAGAAGGTACAAAGTAACGATTAGTGTGCACTTTTCATTCAGGTCAGTGAAGAGAAAGAGGAAGATATACTTTGAAGCTTCAGCCTTTGTTCGTACGTGAAGCTTGAGTACGAACTCATCAGGGATGTACTCCAGAAATCCCTTTTCTTGATTGCCCAAGCGGACCTATAAGTCCTATGTGAGTGGTGTACAGATAGGAAAAGAAGGGCTAGCCCGTACAATGATGCCGTTGGTCCAGTAGGTGACGACTTTCAATCCCTCCTCGACGCCCTCTATGGTCTTGGAATAGCGCTCAACCACATTCATCGTTCTGTGTGCGAGATTAGCAGGGATGCACGAACTGAACATGGACACGAGGCCAAGCCAGACATACCGCACGAACAAGCGGGAGAAGAAGCCCAGCGGCAGAAACTGGAACTCCCACACTCGAGATATCTGCTCTTTCTCGTCTTCGTAGAGGGGCCTGCCACACACCTCGCGTGATGTGAGACTAAGGTTGAAGCGAGACTCTGATGTTGCCGCACCATTCGGTTTTCATGGACTCTGGACGCTCCTTATCGAGAAGGCACGGTACGAGTGAGATTTCGCTTCCGATCTCACTTTGTTTCTCTTCCCATCCAGGCGGTGACGGTCGAGAGTTGACGCCTATCGAGTGAATGTCAATGGCGAGCATGAAGGGCCAAGCTGCAACGAACGTACTCATCTCGGGGAGAGCTTGTGGTCGAGGTAAGGGATAGAGAATCTCGAACTTTTTGAGAAGTTGAATCAGGATGGGGTGAACTGAAGGAGGGAACAGTGGTGGCTTCCAGATGAACGACAGGTCGGCATGTCGCAGCTTCCCTTCCCTGAACAAGAGGATGTCATCGCGATCGATCAGAGGCGAGATAGATTGGACAAGATCACATCAGGGCCATGTACCTCACAATATTGTGTCGCAGAGTCACCACGCTGCTCATCACATTGGTGAGCCACTGAGGATCAAGAAAAACGCGGTCGGCGAGGCCATCGGAGGGGTCATCGTCAAAGTAAGCCACCTCGCCGATGGTGTGGAGGAAGTGCAGTGCATTCACAACGTCCTCCTTCGCAACATTGTAGGCACGTGCCATCTCCTCAAACTCTTTGAGAGTCTGTCCGCGTATAACTCACATGATTACAATCAAGGCTTGAATGAGCAGAATAAGACGGGAGGGAATCTTACCATGATGGGAGGACTCTTCTTCTTCGTGAGAATGTCCACTTGTCGGGCCAGAATGACGTAGGGCGTTGGTACCTGCATTCCCACGTATTTCTTCTTCTCGGCAATCTCGGCGATGCGAGCTTGCAACTCCTATTGACACAGTCATCCCCATCAGTATTTCCCAGGCCGCACGCAATCGTCACGAACCTTCACACCGCGTTTCGTCTTTGTCGAAACAGCCATCACGCCCATCACATTAGGAAATCGACGTTTGTATCGAGACTGGATCTTGCTCAGAAGCTCATCAACTGCAGTCGACTCGTTCTCTGCTACTCCTGCAGTAACACATTATTATCGATGATGGTAAGCAATCGGGCGAATGGGGAATCGAGACCTTCTTTCTTTCGCTTCTTCTTGATGGTCTTGTTGTAGAGATCCAGATAAGTGCCCACGATGACCACTGGCACGCCCGACACTCGAGCCTGCAAGCTATGCAGCCAATAGTCGAGCTTC
>CDEZ01019577.1:0-14189 GCA_000826365.1 Acanthamoeba royreba | reverse complement strand
GCCACACAAGCTTATCTTGTGGGCAATAAGTCTGTTGCCACCCAGCTCTCCGCTCAGTACGGGTTCCATCGCTTACACCTCTCTCACGCCAGCTAACTGATCGGCACTATCAACAGAGGGAGATTACATCAGAAGAAGATGGAAGAACTGCACTCGCAGGCCTCTCAACAGATCTTCCAGTCACGCAATGCTTCGCATCCAGATGTGCTCGATTTACACGGACTGCATGTGGTACGTTCATGGCATGCAATACACGGACATCAGAGAATGTGTATACTCACTGTGTCCTCTTTCCTGTGAGTAGGATGAAGCGTTGGATATCCTCGATACCTTTTTGTCAAAGCAAGAGCGAGAGCTTGTAGAGAGTAGCGGCAGCACCAGATCGAAGCCGTCAACATTCAAGTTGGTCTATGTGATCACCGGAACAGGGCACCACTCGCAGAACAAAAAGGCACGGTTGCTGCCCGCTGTGCAGAAGTTCCTGAGCGATCGAGGCCTCACCTTCATCGACACCTCCGCCGACGCGAGGGGCGGTATGCTTACAGTTACCATAAAACCCAACATTTAGCCCCCAGATGGCGCCTTCATTCTGGGTCTGTGTCTGTCTGATTCTATTCTCGAAGCTTGCACGACGAAGGTTGATGGTGGACCCCACACTGCGTGGGAGACCACATTTCGTCACACAATGGAAATATCGATTGTCGGATACGGCCACACTGCGCAGAAAGCACCGCTTCCCATCCGAACAGCGAAGTTAAGCTGCGCCAGGCGGCGTTAGTACTGGGGTGGGCGACCACCCGGGAATCCGCCGTGCTGTATCCTTTTTGTCTTCATTGCTTCCTCTATCTTTTTGCATGGCTGCCTTCATCACTTGTGCAACTCACACGTTGTCTTAAGGGGGCAGTATGGGCAGGAACACTGTGGTGCCGCTGGTGCTCTGCAATGGCGTGTGCCACCCACATGAAAAAATATGCAAAAAATCCACCTCGAAAAGTTAGGCCAGCATCTCCATTTGCACGACGATTGAACCACAACCACTTGTGTAAGACCTCCTACAAGAGGCTCCTACGGTCATTTTTGGTTGACCGCAACAACATCGGCGCTTGAAAAATGTGGCCTACGCCGCCACGGTTATCCTTTTTTTTTATTTTACAAACAATACTGCCCCCTTAAGAGACAATTTGCGAAAAACGAAACCATTTTGAGACATTTTAGTTTTGATTTGAAAAAAGGCATTTGGCAAAAACGAAATAAATTGGAAACAAAAACAAAAACGAAGATGACGGTAGGAGGAGGGGAGCTGCTGTGGAATTGGTACTTCCTGGGGTTCATGCTGCTGTGCCTGGCCATCTACTGGATACTCGCTCCTGGCTACCGATCCTCCCGCGTGCTTGCCGCAAAGCGAAACGAGGCCTGACGATTGCCAACGTTGCATCCCCCACTACGTGCTCTCCTGCAGATCTTCTTCATCACCCATCGACCATCAATCCCTCCACTTCGCTCCTCTTCTCGGCACGACCTTCCTCCTCTACATCGAAATCGACAAAATTTCTCTGCGGATCGATGCTCCCTCTACACTCCCGCAGGAGGACGCTATAATCATTTATTTATTTATTTTAATGACCTACGCTTCCCAGTTAAAATAAATACACCGTTATTTATTTTGAGTAGTTTTTATTTATTATGATTTTCAGTATTATTTCTCCTTTTTTAGATTATTCATTAAAAATGAATGCTGCATTCTACTGGTCATGACCACTGCTTGTAGGGAGCACTGCTCACATCTCCTAGCGCCAAAGGTGATAGTTTTTCTCACACAATGATGCGGCAGAGGACACGTTGAGGGCCAACAGAGAAGGTAGAGAGACAAGGTAATCCCAACACTGGACATGGACGAAGCCACTGATGGCGTGGGTAGTGAGCAGCAAACAGGGAAGCACGACGGGCGTATAATGGGTTCGACGGTCACAGTTCTTCACCAGGTGCTGATGATGACGATTCTGATGGTGATTGAGGGCATCTGAAATTTCACCACAGGAATGGCGGAAAGGTGGGTGGCATGTCGCCAGTCCAGCGGTCGGCCGGTCGGACGGTTGGGGCTGAGTTCCACAGGGAAAGCAGGCAAGCAAGCTGATCCTCTTGAAAGGGCCGCGTGCCAGTGGAATGGTCGAGGGAGAGATCCCGCGCAAGGGGCCCTACATCATCACGATAAAGCGCAGCCCACATTCATTCTTGCTTATCTTACCTTACACTCACTTCCAGGACCTCCTCAGCGCGGACAACAAGCGCCCTAGACAAGACACATTCCTATCACCACTTCATTGATAATGACCATGACACTACCCGAAGGCATTGAGCACTACTGGGACGCCAAGTCCGACATGCGTCGGTGGATGATCCCCATCGTGGGCTTCCTCATGGTGCTCGTCCTCTCGATCATCACCGGCGTCCTCGCCACTCGTGGCACGCGTACTTTCCGTATGCTCAAGTACCTCTTGCTCTTCCACGTCCTCGTCCAGATGGTACACTCCTCTCATAAGTGGTCTGCAGAACCGACCAATACCTAAGACTTTCTCTCTAACCAATAGCTCTTCGCTGTCTTGCTGCTTGCCACTGAGCGCTGGGACTACGCAGTACAGCTGGCCCTTACGTCCATCTTCGGTCTCTTCGCGACCATCACCCTTGCTGGTGACTACCTCGCCATGGTAGCGTCTCCCCACCATCTTGTTTTCAGCTTTTCTTCTCACTGAGCCCGATGCGTTGCAGTACTCCGTGATTTGCCTCTTCAACCTGCTGTGTCTCTTGGGCCATGTCGACTTCCTCGGATACAAAGAGAGCCTGTACCATCTCTATGAGGCTCACCCGATATCGTGCCACAACTACTTCCATCTCAGCCCTCACCACGCATCGAGCTTGTGCTATGGTTACGTCTCATTCAGCCGCGTGCTAGCCTACCTCATGGTGTGGCTCGTTGCTGCACAGGCCTTCGTGTCCTACTACATTTACAAGGAGAAGTCGGCCGATTGTATGTGCTTCCCTTCTTCGCCATCATGCTCAACGGGTCGCTCACTCACCTTCCTGCAGATGGCTCGGTCGTCGGCAGTGGCACCACGAAGACGAGGGAGGCCTTTGGTGCCATCGGCTCCGAGGACTACGGCACCATCGGCTCGCAATCCTAAGTTGGCGGCAACTTTGTTGGGAAGAAGGGAAGGGCCCTCCCCTGAGTGCAAACGTGTATGCAGGTGCCCTTGCTTCATCAATTCAACTCCTATTCCACTGTGCCCTTGAGCCCTTTGTCTCTCCTTCAAGCAGAGACCAAGTAGTCTTTCCAAAGAGGAAGGAAGTAGAGAAGATCGATATCAGGCCAGTCTGCTCATGAAGGCGTATCAGTCATGTCATATCTCAGGCCAACATAGCATTCATGGATGATAAGCGTACCATGGCCAAGCTGTGTGAATGCCGCACTCAGCTGTCCGCGGTGATGCGTGCCACTGCACAATCGGTTTTTACACAACATTGAAGTGTACTGCCAGAGATGGGAGGAGAGAGACCACTACGTACTGATTGAATACATGGTCCAGCACCTCGCCTCGCAACCGTTTCAGCTCGAAGCCCTTGGTGTCGGTGTACGTGAACTCAGTCTGAGTTGAACACAGCGCACGCATCAGCGAGAGCAAGAACGCAACACCTCACACGACACGAGGAGTAGTATCCGATCACCTCAAGCTCGGTGTCAGTGAGTCCTATCACGTACTGAATCCAAGTATTAGCCTGCGCGGGTGTGTTGGTGATGAGTTGATGTACGTGCGAGTGTGTCTTAGTTGGTGCCACAGTTACCTGTGCCAGAAGTGCCTCTGCCAGCTCCTCCCGATCGACGATCATCTCCTGATTGAGTCCAGTGATGGTGATCTGCTTTCCCACAATACGGCCGTACCACAGCCGGTCCACGAGCACGATGTCTGCCCCGAGAGAGATAACAAACATTGCATTGGACTCAAGCTAGTAGGTCAATGGAAGACTATCGCTGGGTGATAAGTACGGTTCAGTGTGAGGTGGACAGACTTGAAGAAGAGACCCAGGTCCTTGCGGTAGACCTCCTCCGGCATCGTGCGCACCACCTCGAGAACCTTGCTCAGCGCTGCAATTCAGAACCGCCGGTGGCTCCACGTTAGAAAGTCCAACACGGAGATCATAAGCCAACATGAGCACGATGGCAGTACCCCAGTGATGGTACCGTGCCAGTCGCACGAAGTGCTGATGGTACTGCCTCTCCGCTTCCATTTTCTTATGTGCAGAAAATGGAGCACGTTACGTAACGTTTCGGAAACATTTCGAAAAGTTTGGTTTTGGCGGGAATTTGCCCTGTCGTAATCCGAGAAAGAACTCAGAAACCCAAGCGAAGCACACATAGGAAGAGATGAGGAAGAAGGAACAAAAGGAGAAGGGGTCTTAGCAGAGGATGGTTTCGATCCATCGACCTGTGGGTTATGGGCCCACCACGCTTCCACTGCGCCACTCTGCTTTCCTCTTTCACCGAGCGATATCGTGAAGAAGTGGTCAAGTGTAGCGATATCTCGGCCATGAAGAGAGAGAGTTTCAGTACTGAAGATGTTGCGGATAGTATCACGTTGAGATAGTACAAACATAAGAACGGGTTGGCGCTGATGCAACCAAGCGACAATCAGTTGTTCTTCTTACGGTAGTGCGTTACCGCTTGTGACGATGCGAAGCCGAGGAGTGCGGATAGGAGGAGATAGAAACACAGCATCCACATCTCCACAGTGATCGGACCGACGCCTGATGATGTCAAGCGCCCACCAGTCGCACGCTCGCGCAGTACGGCCAGCCGTCGATGCCGCCTTGCTTCGCGCAGGAGTCGCTGCTTGTGAACGAACTCCATCGCCACCATCACTTCCTTAGACCTCTTTCGCTCGATGCCCACGCTCCCGATGAATCGATCCTTAGCAGGGTCTGCGCCGAGGCTGTCATGACTCTCCGCCGTGTCGAGGTTTGTGTGCAGGGACTCATCAACATCATCGATGTCGAGGGATCCGTTGGCCAACTGATAACGAATCACGCGGTAGATACAGTCTTCGAGCTCTTCATCGTACTGATTGTCCTCGCTCTCATCGACCAGGTCTTGCCATTGAGTTGTATTGTACTTGCGCAGCGTGTCCTGAGTCTTGTATGCAACGCCAATGGTTTGCGGCTTGGTCTCTTCGCAGCCGGTAATCTGCTGCAGCAGGAGCGTGTAGTACACGGCGGCCTCCTCATATCTGTAAAGTTTTCGCGCTGCCTTGGCTGCGCCAAGCAAGCTGTTGAACCTGATGAAGAATGCACATGGTGTGAGCAGTGAACTCAAGATTCAGTTTCCGATTAGTTGGCTACTGTACCTAAGGGGTTGCTGTTCCAAACTGTCCTTGTAGGCGGTGAGCGCCTCCTCCATACGACCCATGAGCACCAACTTGTCTGCCAAATGCTCACGTACAGGATAGACCACTATTGCCACAGCTGAGTTAGTATTTGGAATGCCACAATTGCGTTTGGGGACGTTACCTGATGGCTTTACAGATGGCTTGAAGTAGGAATCCTCGGTGTTGGCTGTCTGATTCAGAAGAGCGACAGAAACCGCCCGACGTCCCTGAGTCCACTCATGCATGGCCTGTGCAACGCCCAGCTGCACATCAACCGTCACTCTCCACAGTACACTCAAGTCCTCCTTCAGTTCATGGGCAAGCTGAGGCGAGTTCGACAAATTGCGCATCAGCGACAGGCTGTCGGCCACCTCGCTTCGGATCCTCGCCAACCGAGCTGTCCCTTCGCTCTCTTCATCGGCTGTCAGGAAGACATTCGACTCCTGCTGTTCAGTCGATGTGTACTCGTAGGAGAGCCCAATCACTCGGAGGTACAGTCTGAATATCTGCGCCCAGTTGCCAACGTACTTGCCCTGATACGTCAGTCGTTGATGATTAGTGCAATTGCAATTGACACTCTATATGAGGAAGGGATACCCCAGTCGTTCGCAAATCGAGGGTAAGTGCCGGCGGAAACTCGAGACGAGCGAGACGGGACCAATCATGCGTTTCAGCAAAGGACCGGGCTGTTGTGGCAATGAGAGAATACACGCTTCCGTGCGTGAGTCCTGGGTAGATGAGTTCGGTAGCTAACACCTCCCTCACAAAGCACTCAGCCGTTTGATCTTGACCTGCATTTCAACAAATCAGCAAACAGCCATCGTTGATAACACAGATGGGTGAAGATACCAATTTGGTGGTACGAATAGACCAGATAGTCCAGTGAATGGAGGTACTCGTCATACATGCCCTCAGCCTTCCATCCCACCTTCCCTTCCGCCACCTTCCTCTTGAAAAACGCTGAAGAGATGTTCATTGAGTTGAGATCGCTATCGATGGCGTCCCTCCACTTCCCCAACCGCACGAATATGTGTGCAGGCATGTGCAAAGCGTGCGCCACAAGCGGTGCAGCAAGAGCGTATCTTAATACAGCAAGCGAATAAAGATCAGCAAATGAACTTTGAGAGATCAATTCAAGAGGACAGTACCGCTTGGCATAAGGCAACGCTTTGGGTGCGAGCAGTGGGTAGTCGTACGAGTGAATGAGGTAGTGAAGTGCACCAGGATGATATCTGTTAAATGTAATTAGTACAAATAGTTGTTCACTGAGTGTCTCTCTCAGTGATCATGCGTGCCTTTCTTCGAGCAGCACGAGCTCCAGCATCTTCCCGGCCCTTCGTTGGTAATAGAACAATGTGGCATCGTTCTCCTCATCTGGTAAAACATCAACACGCTTCAGTAACTCATCAATGTACCATGAATGTGTGGATGTACCCGTATCAAGGCTGCGGTGGATCTTGCCGCCTTCTGCTTCCAGAACGATCAGACTCTTTGCCTTGAGCGCCAGAGCGTAGAATACGATCGTTTCGATGTCCTTCGGATACCTACACCATCAAAAGGATTCTGTTAGCTCATCCTGAATCTTGATGAACATTTCTCCGTGCGCACCTTTGCCACAGCATCTCCATGCGTGCCTCCCACCGCAGGATGCGTGAAGCATACGGAACCGTGTCATAATCGGCAAAGAAGCCATCCAGTGCCTGAACATGAAACATGAGTATTTCTGTTCCAAAACATCACACTTGATCGGCGATTGCAAGATGATTGAACCCACCCAGATGTGACCCTTTTCCAGTTCGGTGACTTTGGGATCTGCAATCGTCAGTCGCGCAGCTTGGAGAGCTTCGAAGCCCGCACGCATTTCGGCCGGCGTAGGGTAGGACCAGAGAGGCTGCAGATAGGACATCGCTACTCCCCAATGCCCCATCGCACAGTTTTCCACCTGAAATGGGAAAAAATCAATTCATTTGTTTCAGATTATTTTCAAATTATTTCCGAAACATCAAAACGTTTGAAATCAGGCACATACCTCAGATACCAATGATTGAAATATCTCGCGTGCCTGTGTACACAAAAAAAACATTAAGTTAGTTTCATCTTCATCTTTATGATGAATTCAACTAATTTTTGTTGAAGAGAAGGATGAGATGATTTGTGTCACGTACCTCCTCGTACCAAAATGAATGGAGAAGGGCGATGCCGTCGTTCAGTCGTCGCCTGTGCTCAGGCCCACCGCAGGAGCTCAGAAGATTAATCCTTCCAAACGGCGCATAAGACGCCAGCGTTGCTGAGGTCGTTGAAGATGATGAAGATGAAGTGGATGACTTTTCCGGAGTGCTGGAAGCCGCCAGCGCGACGCTGCGAGGGACACCCACTGCACAAGAGAGGAGTAGGCCGACGCCCAACAACAGAAGTAGTCGTAGTGACGACTTCATTATCGATCCCTCCGTGATCGATGGAAATCAATTGATTTGATCTTTTGTCGCTTTTTTCGATCTTTAAAAGAACGAAGGACCGAAGTCGTGTCTTTGGCGTGGTTGTCGCCAAACACCGGTAACGTCAGGTGCTTGTCTGGCTTCTACCGGAGTGGTAGAAGTCGGGCGCCCACTCAAGTACTTGCTTGTTGGCTCATGTGGATTGAGTCATCATTAGTGGTTCCTTTTCTTTGGCACAAACTCAAGTCGGCTCTGACATCGGGCACAACCGTGCGTCTTTATGTACAGTGAGTGAAAAGCAATGGACAACTGCGGTCGTCATAACGAAGCGCAGAAGGGAGGGAGATAGGTAAAGTAGCTTTACATCGTGATGATAGATAGGCTTGATGGACCATCCAGTGGCCAGACTAGTTGAGCTCCTTCACCATGGTCAGGCGGCCGTCGTTGCCCACCTGAAGGTGCAGGAAGGTGAAGTCTCCGCCGCCACCGCCACCGCCGCGGCCGCCTCGTTTAGCGCGCTTGCTCGAGTTACCCTGCTGACCGTCATGCATGTCCACACACCCACCGTCGCTGTGAGCTGGTGCTGGAGTGGACGAGGTCGAGTAGAAGCCGCTGTTCCCGGGCGACTGACTAACGGACTTGGAGCCGCCCTTGGTAGAGGACGACGGTCCCATCAACGCACGGCCTTCAGTCATGACCCATTGCGAATGCAGCTTGTCGCCGCGCAAAGAAGGCGGGAATGCAGGTGGCGGGCCAGTCGAGGCCGCCATGGAGGGCAACAGCGATGGAGCCGATATCGAGATGGGACTCTGACCGAAGGCCGTCATGATGGCGGCTGGTGTGGCGGGAGGGTGAGGATACTGCGCGTAATAGTGCGCCTGCTGTGCCTGCTGTGCCTGCTGTGGATGAACCATCGGATGGTGAGGTGGCGGCGGTGGATTGTTGTGATGATGGCTATGTTGGTAGTGCGCATGGTGGATGTGTTGAGGATAGCCACGCGGGCTGACGCTCGTGCTCGTGTTGTTGGGCACTTCAGGCTGAGGCTGGTGAATCTGCGAGGAAGGGGTCTGGGCGACAAAGTATCCCATCGGTGTCGGATGGAGCTGGCGTGGAGGCAACAACGAAGGTGCCGAAGTGGAGAAAGAGCTCTGACCGAACGACGACATCATCGCAGAAGGCGAGGTGTGATGTTGAGGCCGATTCCCGCCTGCATTGCTTCCTTGCGCCGCGCTCTCGACGCCACTGCTTCCGCTCTTTCCTCCACCATTGTGAGGGTACTGCGTGGAAGAAGAAGAGGCTGGTTGCCCGTAGGCGACGCCCCATTGTGGACCAGAGGAGTATTGTTGTTGCTGTGGGTCGTGGTATTGAACCTGTGAAGAAGGGTCCTGTTGATTAGGGTATGATGGAGAGGACTCTTGCCATGTCGTGCTTGCAGGCCGAGAGCGTGGGGAAAGTTCCTCGTGAGGAGAAGGAGACCAGCGTCCGGTGGTCAAGTAAGAAGAAGAAGATGGGGATGGAGCGAGCGGGAAAGAAGGGTTCGTCGCGGTGGGACGAGGAGAGGTGGCTGGAGATGAAGTGGGAGAGAAGGAATAGGATCTAGGAGAGGGTAGATTGCGCAGAGGTAGGAGAGTCGAGATCGGCGGGAGATTGGGAAGGATCACACGTTCCTTCCCATCAGAGTCATCGCCGTAGTCCTCATCGTCGTCTTCATCGTCGTCGTGATCACTGGTACTCTCTTTCCTGGCGAGTCGTCGTTTGGAATGATGCTTCATCGTTGGTGTAACGATCAGACTGCCACATTTGCGCCCTCGGACAGGCGGTACCGGGCTCGTGGGCCCTTCGATGAGGCTGCCACACTTGCGTCTGAGGCTTCTGTTCTGCTGTTGTTGAGAGGCATTGCGACCTTGGCTACGAGACGTCTGCTGTACGTTGGAGTTGGTGCTTGCTCGGCCTTCGTTGAGCAGGAACGTGATGGAGCCCTTCTGCTTCCCTGACCTCCTTTCATCATCAACTTCCATCGCTTGCATCTTTTGAAGAGGTTATAGAAAAGAGGTTACGGTACAGCAGTGGTTGTTTTGTGACCAAACCGTTGACCCATCCCTTACAAGGAGACCTCGTGAGTCTAAAGGTGTATCTAAAGGTCCTCTTTCCTTAGTGAATACTTAGGATTTCCACTTATAGTAAGGTGTGCTGGGCAAAGTTCTAGGGATGCAGGCCAGATATTGCAAGATGTGTCTTTGTACTCAATATAGAGATACCATGGTAGACATATTAAGATGAGAGCTAAATGGAGACTTGCCTTGAAACTAGACATTACCATTTGCACTCCTAACAACCTCTTATACATTTATATCAAATAAGGAAAGATCAGAAATGCTTTCAGAAAATCAAATGACCAAAGAGAAAAGCAAAACATTTGATTATTCAAAAGCGATAAGTGACACAAAGAGACCTTCATACGCCATCCACAAAGAGCATGTTGGGTTGCTGTCTTGAAAGAGTGCGTTGGTGGAAGGCTACTCCTTCAAGAGAGTCCAATGCTGAGGCAGGAACACCAGATGATGTTGGCCTGTTCACCCAACGAGGCAACTACATACACATCATGATGATTGGTTGCTATGGGTCGGCTCAATCGAACATCAGTAGAAACTTTGTATTGCTTTCGAATGAAGAATGGGATGGACAAGGATGTACATGATGAAGCATCTTGAACATGCCTTAGTGGATGCCAGAGCCATCAGGTAGGCCAAGCACAGTGACAGGCCCGTCTTTGGTAACAAGCACCTGACCCTTGTAGGTCGCCTTGCCGCCTGTGGGGAAAAACAGAACTTAGTTATCAAATGACCATGCCTAGGTGCAACACGTACCAACAACAGCGAGTTGAGCGACAACTTTGCCCCACTGCTTGTGGTTGAGGCAGGCAGCGGTATCTGCGCTTGGCTCCTGGCCTTCGAGAAACACTCTAAAGGTCGGGTCAGTTTGCACTAAACAACACAGAGCCCAAGTGAAAAGCCTGGTGAGAACCTATCGCCAACGGCAGCACCTGGGGGCGGGAAGAGAAGCCTGACTAGACCCTGGTTGGTGGTGGCGCTGTCATCACCCGCCAAGAGCATGGCATTGCTCTCCTTTCCTCGCAGCTAGAGCAGAGTGTGTCAGAAAGAACACAATCCACGCTCACACTCGCAGTGTGTACCTTGCTTGCCTTCAGGTTGGTGATGACCACCAATAGTTGGTTGTGTAGCTCCTCCTCCGAATAATGCTTAACTAGCCCGGTCACCTGCCCAATGCAATTGTCACAACCTACAACCCGTTCCATGATCTAAGTTGAAGCCTTGGGCTGCACGTACAAGCTGCCTGGTCTCCTCACCCAGGGAAACTTGACACACGTAGAGCGAGTCAGCATCAGGATGACGCTCTACAGACTCTACTCGTGCAACCTGCAACCAAACCAGAATCCAATCAGCATTTCCACATCATCATCATCATCATCATCAGCATTCATCACCTGCAGAGCAGCCGTATCAAAGGGGTCCCTACTGCTCGCAGCCTGCGTGGGAGCTGGCTGCTTGGCTTTGGCTTGTGCCTGCTTCTTCTTGGCTGAACCTGTCTGAGCTGGCTTGTTCGCCGCGGGCTCCGACTCCTGCTCCTGTTTCGGCTCTGGCTTCTGCTTCTGCTCCTGCTGCGACTCTGCCTCCGACTCCTGCTCCTGTTTCAGTTCTGGTTCCTGCTTCAGCTCCTGCTGCGGCGCTGGCTCCTGAGCCTCCAGTTTGGCGGGTGCCGTGACGGCCTCTGGAACGCCGGCAGGACTGGGTGCTGGCTGGGCCGGAGTCTGAACTGCTGGGGCCTCAGGTGCTGCTACGGTCTTGGTTGTTGGCTCATCTGGGGTGCTTCCCTGTGTCGATGGAGAAGGATCCCAAATGGAAAAAGATTGGTTTCATTAATTACACATTAATTCTGGATTGAGAAGTACCTGCAGTTCCGCTTCAATCTCAGAAATGATGGACCGAAGCTCTCTGAGAGATTTGCTGAAGGGTCCCTCCTTGACGGGGTGGCTCACCGACAGGCCTTGCATGGTGACGAACAGAACGCGAATATTAAATTTGATAAATTTAACTGTTCGCTCAAATATTTGAAACATAAGAACTTATTGAAATTCTTTCCAAATCGTTTTGGCGCGAAAGTTTGCCGCCAAAACCAACACGCCAGACCTTGACATCAGACCTCCTCCTGCCTAACCCACATTCCAATCTGCATCCATCTCTCTCTTGTGGAAGGGGAGAAGAAGGGGCATTTGATTTGGAATCGTACATTCTTGTGCCTCCGTTCTTAGCTTTTTTTCAACAAAGATGGAGGATAGCGAAGAGGTTTTGTATTGGAAGAAAAAGAAGAAGATAGATGAAGAACTCGTAGAGCAAGCTCGAGAGCAGTACGCCAGGCGCATCCAATTACACAAATCTATTGATTTCGCATTGACTCTTGCGCGTTATCAATAGGCAGGAAGCCCGATTCGGATTCGCTCGTGTAGAGGGCGAGGAGCGCACGGGCTGGCTTCTCAACATGCAGCCTGTACTTGCCCTGTCCCTGTTTAGATTTGATGTTCTTGATGACTCAACATCAATTTTTCCATTGTGTAAAGACAACAATGGAGGAGAAGGAGACCGGAATCACGAAGATGGCGATCGACTACTATTTTATTCAAGATGTACGGATACAATCTGCGCGTAGAGCATACTCTGTGTAGGAAGGTCAACGAGGTTTAACCTGTGCACCTTGACTGCAGGACGGCTCGACCTTCAAGGTGACGGTACCTCACAGTCCTTACTTCTACCTCGACGTCAAGGTACCTTGTGCTCCTCGGTAGCCGAAGGGCCGTTGCTCACATGTCAGCCACATCATGAAATAGGAGAAGTTCCTTCCCGAGGTGGAGGCCCACCTGAGACGCAAATACGAAGGAGTCCAGAACATTCAAGTAGTGGACAAGGAGGATCTCGAGATTGTACGCACACCTCGCGTGGCTCATGGCCTCGGAATGCTCATTCTTCGCACTCTCCTCTTGTCCAGCCCAACCATTTGAATGGTCTGCGCAAGCGTTATCTCAAGGTCAGCTTCCACACAGTCAAAGATCTCCTTAACATGAGGAAGGACCTCATCAAGATCATCGACACGAATCGAAAGAAGAAGGGACTTACATCAGCTTACGATGGGGATCTCGGCATGTACTACCACCTCGCTTAGCAGCCTGCAATAAGCCTTCACTCACCCTGTTTTCCGTAGGCGTAACGCTTTCGGTGAGGCGAAGGCCAAGTATGGTTCGATGAGCGTAAAGGACCACATTATCGACATCAGGGAAGCTGATGTGCCATATTACATACGTTGTGCCATTGACCACGGTATTCGCGTTGGGCTGTGGTATGACGTCGTTCCTGTCGAAGGAGGTACGTACAGGTCAAGTTAACGAAAACAAGAGTCTAATGAATGTTTCAAAAGGATTCGAGCTGCGGAAGAAGGATGACGAGCACCGACCCGAACCCAGAGTTATGGCATTCGATATCGAGACCACCAAGCTGCCGCTCAAATTCCCCGATCCGGACATCGACCGAGTAATGATGATCTCGTACATGCTCGACGGGCAGGGTTACCTCATCATCAACAGAGAGATCATCACCGAAGATATCAGCGACTTCGAATACACGCCCAAACCGGAGTATCCAGGACCTTTTACCGTGTGGAATGAGCCTGATGAGGTCCGCGGCCTGCATCTAATACTTCCCGTTACACGTTACTTACACCAACTTGATTGGACAGGTCTCCCTTCTGAAGCGATTCTTCGACCACATGAAAGAGGTCAAGCCGAACATTTACGTCACATTTAACGGTGACTACTTCGATTGGCCTTTCGTTGAACGCAGAGCCGAAGTGCACGGCATCTCCATGTTTAATGAGATAGGCATGTGTGACAAAGCGAAGGAGGTACAAGTTACTACTTTAACTGCACGATCCACAGATCAACTCAATTTCATGTCGCAGGGCTCAGCCGCTGAATACCGCAGTCGCTTTGCTTCGCACATGGATGCTTTCAAGTGGGTGAAGAGAGATTCCTACTTGCCTCAGGGAAGCCACGGCCTTAAGGCTGTCACCAAAGCTAAGCTGGGCTATGATCCCCTTGAGTTGGATCCCGAAGAAATGGTGCCCCTCGCGAGCAGAGATCCTCAGAAACTGGTACGTCATCCGTTGCCTCCCAGAATCGGAACACATAACATCTCAACTTAAGCGCAAAAACAGGCATCCTACTCAGTGTCAGATGCCGTTTGTACCTATTACCTCTACATGCAATATGTGC